>VCNE01006987.1:0-16056 GCA_009869805.1 Oncopodura yosiiana
TCAAAAAGCTAAGCGGGAAGAATCTAGTCGTGTTTTTACAAAGCCGAACAGAAAAGTTGTGGTTTCTTTATTTCTTCTTCTCCAATTCATAGATTACTAATTCATTAACAAAAAGTTCATTTCTATCAAGTGTCAGTGGAAGTAAACGTGAATTTGTCAACCAGAGGTAAGTAAAGCATACTTTAAAAGTATTACTTTTACTATAAGTAATCATAGTAAATCCATTCTGATAAACTTGTTTTTTCTTTTTTAATTCGTTGATATCTTTTATTTATATTTCATTATTGTCCCAGTCTCTAATTAGAAATGTCTTCAAAACGTGGCCCAAGTGGAAACAAACCATCATACAATGCTACAGCAAATAAAAAACCTAAATCTGGTGGAGGAAATAATTATCAAGATGATGATATGGATGACATGATGGACATTGATATGGACGAAGCTATGTTATTTGAAGGAGATCAAGATGATGAAGCTCTTATTGGTGTAGAAGATGAGTTATCTACAACTATTACATATTCATCTTGGGAAAGACCAGGAATTCCTAAGGATTTTGATCCAAATAAGTCAACTATAATATTTCAACAAATGGATGTTGATTCCTATATTTCAAAACCAATGTATGGAATGCCAGGAGCTAAAATTGGTCCAGTTCCCGTTATCAGGTATGAAAACTGAAGCTATGATTTCAATTGTAGTTCTAATCTTTCTCTTTTTTAGAATGTACGGTGTAAATGAAGCTGGAAACAGTCTTGCAATCCACGTACATGGATTTTCACCCTATTTCTATGTGTCACTTCCAGAAAAGTTTACTCAAAGTCATTGTGGAGAATTTAAAGCTGCTTTGAATCGTGCAATTATGGCTGATTTGAGATCAAATAAGGAAGAAATTAGTGAGCCAGTTTTAATGGTTGAAGTTGTCTACAAAATAAATATTTATGGATATAAAGGAGATGCAAAGTCACCATTTGCAAAGATTACATTAGCAATTCCAAGGTATTTATTAAATAATGAAATAACCTTTTTATTAATTTTTTTCTACTAAAGTAAAATGATATTCGTCTCGTCTCTTCTAGACTAATAGCTCCAGCAAAACGTTTATTGGAAAGAGCTGAAGTTAGTATACCAGTAACTTCAGGATATAATCATCAAGCATTTGAATCCAATTTAGATTTTGAGTCTCGTTTTATGGTAGATCGTGATATTGTTGGTTGTAATTGGATTGAGTTGCCTGCTGGATCATATAAACTCAGAACTTCAGCTAGTGGAGTGGCACCTGTTACTCGTTGTCAATTAGAAATGGACGTTGCTTATGATAAACTTATTAGTCATCCTCCTGAAGGAGAGTGGGGAAAAGTAGCTCCATTTCGTATCTTATCTTTTGATATTGAATGTGCTGGACGTAAAGGAATTTTTCCTGAACCTGATAAAGACCCTGTGATTCAAATAGCAAATATGGTACAATTGCAAGGAGAAGCAGGTAAAAGAAATTGTTTTATTAAATATTTTACTACAACAATTAATTCTTTATATATTTTTTTGATATAGAACCATCAATTAAAACAATTTTCACTTTGGATTCTTGTGCATCTATTATGGAAGCTCAAGTTTTAAGTTATGCCAGTGAAACAGAATTATTACAAGCTTGGGCAGAATTTGTAAGAAAAACTGATCCTGACTTAATTACAGGATATAACATCAACAACTTTGATTTGTGGTATCTGATAAGTAGAGCAAATCATTTGAAGGCAGCTAATTTCAAGTAATCATTATTATTATTATTTAAATTTAATCTATTGATTTAAAAACTTTATTTCTTTCTTTTTTTCTTTCAGTTTCTTGGGACGTGTAAGAAATATTAAATCTATAGCAAGAAGTGTCGTTCTTCAAAGTAAACAAATGGGAAAACGAGAAAATAAATCAATCAATATTGAAGGACGTGTTATTTTTGATTTACTTTTAGTATTACTTCGTGATTACAAATTACGATCGTATACTCTAAATTCCGTCAGTTTTAATTTTCTTGGAGAACAAAAAGAAGATGTACATCACTCAATTATTACTGATCTTCAAAATGGAAATTCACAAACAAGACGTCGTTTAGCAATTTATTGTTTAAAGGATGCTTTACTACCACTTCGTTTACTTGATAAACTGATGTGTGTTATTAATTATATGGAAATGGCACGTGTAACTGGAGTCCCTCTTCATTACTTATTAACAAGAGGACAACAAGTCAAAGTTGTTTCTCAACTTTTAAGAAAGGCTAAAGATCTTGATTACATTGTACCAGTGTACCAAGGGGCTCCATCAGAAGAACAATTTGAAGGAGCAACAGTTATTGAGCCACTTCGTGGTTATTATGATGTACCAATTGCTACTTTAGATTTTACATCTTTATATCCAAGTATTATGATGGCTCATAATTTATGTTATACAACATTAATTAAACCAAATCAAGCAACATCAATGAAACCTGATGAATTTATTCGTACACCATCAAATAACTTTTTTGTAAAATCAAATGTAAGAAAAGGAATTCTTCCCGTTATTTTAGAAGATTTACTTGGTGCAAGAAAGAAAGCTAAAACAGATTTAAAAAATGAAACTGATCCATTTAAAAGAAAAGTATTAGATGGTAGACAATTAGCTTTGAAAATAAGTGCAAATTCTGTATATGGTTTTACTGGTGCTCAAGTTGGGAAATTACCATGCCTTGAAATCAGTCAAAGTGTCACTGCTTTTGGAAGATTAATGATTGATTTAACAAAAAATGAAGTTGAGAAACAATTTTGTGTTGAAAATGGATATAAACATGATGCTAAAGTTATTTATGGAGATACTGACAGTGTTATGGTTAGATTTGGTGTTGATACTGTAGCTGATGCTATGAAACTTGGACAAATTGCTGCCACATCTGTTAGTGAAAAATTTATTAGTCCAATTAAATTGGAATTTGAAAAAGTTTACTTTCCATATTTACTTATCAATAAGAAAAGATACGCTGGATTATATTTTACTAAACCAGAAATTCATGATAAAATGGATTGTAAAGGATTGGAAACAGTTCGTCGTGATAATTGTCCATTAGTTGCTGCTGTAATGAATACGTGTTTAGAAAAAATTCTTGTAAATAGAAATCCTAAAGGAGCAGTTGAATATGCAAAAAGTATTATTTCTGATTTATTAAGAAATAAGCTTGATATTTCTCAACTTGTAATTACAAAAGAATTAACCAAGACAGAAAAAGAATATGCTGGAAAACAAGCTCATGTTGAATTGGCTAATAAAATGAAAAAGAGAGATGCTGGAACAGCACCAAAATTAGGAGACCGTGTACCTTATGTTATTATTGCTGCTGCTAAAAATACACCAGCTTATTTGAAGGCTGAGGATCCTATTTATGTTTTAGAAAATAATGTTCCTATTGATGCTGAATATTATTTGGAGAATCAATTGAGTAAACCATTGACTCGTATTTTTGAACCAATTTTGGGAGAAAGAACTGAATCTGTTCTTTTGCGTATGTTTTTGTTTATTAATTAGTTTGCGAATTTTAATTAATTAATTACATTCTTATCATGATATTAACAGGTGGAGATCATACAAGAAGTAAAGTACTTGTAACTTCTAAAGTAGGAGCATTAGCTGCATTTACAACTAAAAAAGCTACTTGTATTGGTTGTCGTTCTGTCCTTAAAGATGACAAAGGTGCTTTATGTCCACATTGTGAACCACAACAAACTGAACTTTATTTGAAAGAAAATTCAATCTTGAATGACTTGGAGACAAAATTTAATCGTCTTTGGGTTCAATGTCAGAGATGTCAAGGATCTCTTCATGAGGATATTTTATGTACAAGGTGATTAATATAATTAAAAATAGGCCATTATTGATGATCCAGTGTCTTGATAATTTTTCTTCTTTTTTATTTCATTTACAGTCGTGATTGTCCAATTTTTTACATGAGAAAGAAAGTGATCATTGATTTGGAAGCTCAGGATAAATTGCTTGAGCGATTCCAGTAAAACTACTAGTGGAAAATATGATTATGTATAGTAACACAGAATAATTTTAAGCTTTTCTTTTCTTACTTTATTTGTCTTTATATAACTTTAAATTTATTGGTAATTTTTCAATTTTCATGTGTGTATTTTAAAAGTTTTTCATTAATGTATATATGTCTTCGACAATAAGTACTATTCTAAGTAAGAACATCATTTACCAACTGTAAATAATAGTAACTTTTCTTGATTATATTTATTATGTGTTGTATCATGCGTTAAAGTCTTCTTATAAATAAATATTGAATTAATAATAATAATAATAAGATAAATGGCTGCGGTCTTCTAATTTGTTTTCAGTATACCATGTTATTATTTACACTTATTATATATTTATTTAGTTAGGCACACAAGTATTGTATCTTTATTTCTAAATCTATACGCATCAAATGCATTATACCATTTTGGACATTTTAGTTAAAAATATTATTTGTATATATCACTTTGCATAATTGGAGTGTTTTCTTCTGCTATTATTATTCTAGTATATAGTGGAGATTGTCTACTTCTTTTAAATATATGTATAATACAAGTAAAACAAAAAATACTATCACACATATACTTTTGATACGTTTCTCTACACTCCAACATCAGTCTTTTTTTCATTTAGAAAAAACAAAAAGAAACGTCTTTAGCAAGAAAGTTATATAGATTAAAGAGAAAAAACTGTAAAATTCCATGTAATACTTTGAAAAAAACAACTTTGTAGACAGTATAGGTGGGAGTTAGCTAATAATGTGATGCGATATTCTGAAGTTACAATACTAAAATAATCCAGTCTAACAAATAATAACAGCTATAGCTTTTTCATAGTTGTACTCTCATCAAACGACGTCTGCTACTTTTCCTGACTTGTTTATCAAAGCACGTTGAGATGAAGGAATACTCGACCTATTATTACTATGTACAGCTGGAAATTCTCCATGAATTTCTTCTTCGTCGTCATCATCATCATCTATATCTAATTTATTATCCATCCCATCACGATATTCATCATGCGGTGAGAGAGGATGATAAGTTCGACTAGAATTTCGTGTACAGCATAAATAGATGAGAAGTACAGCAATAATACAGGCATTGAATAAGGCTACCATCACTAGAGTCTTGTACCAAGTTTCATCTCTTTCGATTTTTGAATTGAGTGTTGTTGGATAACAATGTCTTTTAATATCTTCTTCTGAATGTGTAGGAGTAACTTCATGTATAGATGAATCAGGATGACATAGTATACATTCATAGTCATTAGGGCCAGAACAAGTGCGACAAGAATAGTGACAAGGAAGACAAATGAAATCAGTACTATTATGACTACTATGACTTTTTGAAGATTTCATTTCAATAGGTAGGCCACGGGAATCTTGGAAATATGTTGGTGGACAAACGTGTAAGCATTCTCCATCAAATAATGACATTCCATTTGAACAAGCTGCAACACAAGAAAAAAAATTATTATAATAGAGCATCTCAATAAACGTTAAAGATAAAGTGCAAACCAAAATAATAATTTACACAAAAAAATAATAGATATACAAATGTCATCAATACATTAAAAAATAATATAAGGTGTACAATAAATAAATAATAGTGGTAAAAAAATAGAAATAATAATACTTCAGAGTGTAAAAAAATAATAAACTATTAACATTATATAAAAATCAAATTCCAAATAATCCAAGAAATGAAGGCCAATCAGGATAAAATTAGGGATTAATAATTACACGTATAAAGTGACATTCATGCATTATTACAGTGGTTATAATACAATAGTTATATAAGCATTATAAATAATATATATATATAGTTTCATGCAACAGTGACAAGGGTAAAGTATATTATAACAGTGCAACAATACACATGCAAAACCATAACCATTTATAAGAAATATTTTATAGACTCTACAACAATTAAGACAACAAGAAGAGAGAGAATAACAGGCGTTAGAGTTTGTGTCCACTCACCAGCAATGAAAAAGACGACGACCGAGTTTCCCAGAAGAAGACACTGAACTGAGACGGAAGGAGCTACTACAAATTAAAGGTGAGTAGAGCAGAGTGTAGTGATTGAGATGAAATGGCCATCATCTTTTGTCATGTTTGGAATTTGCTCAATCAAAATTTTTTTGCTAAAAAAGGATTCTCAGAAAGAGAGCAGATTTTACAACAACAATTTAAGTAAACAACGTTATCATAAGGAACCAACAACCAAAAACTAACAAAATTGTAATAGTCAATTAAATTCAACAGATAAAATTAAAACACATTCACACACACACCACATAGAAAAACATAAAAAAAATTCTACAATAATATATCTACTGCTTATATGCCAAAATTCATGCTAAGAAATATCCCATTTACTTTCACCCGAAAAAAAGTGATTTGCTTTTTTAATATTGTTCGTTTTACTTTTTTGCAATTTATGTAATTTATGACATTCATAATATATAGACTTATATGATACTTTCATAATAATATTACAGTAATAAGTAATTATAATATATAAGTTGTATGAAAGTGCTTTTTTTTTGCTGCGACAGGTTTAACGTTTTTTTACGTAGTTTTATACTTACACAACATATTAATATTATATTTATAAAACTTTACAGTTTTACAAATGACCATTATGGATGTTATTTTTTTAATTTAAAATGTATTTATATTTTTTAATAAGTAGTATCGATGACAAGATATGTTCTAGTCATATTTCTTTTTTTCTCTTTAAGTACAAAAAAATTTCTGACGGTCCACTTTCACTTGACATTTTCACATTTTTTTAAATATTGTATTTTTATATATCAACAATGTATAAACCAGCCTTTGTTACAACAAGTATACCAAACTTGCATTTTTTACATTTCTTCATTTTTTTTCTTCTATACATGGACACTTGATACAATGGCATTAAACAAAATTCAGATCTTACTAACAAAACAAATAAAATACTTAAAAAAACAATTTCATGAGAGAATATCAGAACGAGATCTGCAAGTCTCTACAAAAAATGGTAACGCTTAAAATTAAATTAACCTAACCCCTTCCTATTTCTTTATGTCTTATTTTTTCATAGCTATTTACAATACAACAATTTTTGCTAAATATTGCATCGTAAAAACTCAGACGTATTTCAAGACAGATTGATTGTCTACTAAAAAATCAGGTATAAGAGTTGCAGCAAAAAATTAATAAAAATGAATATAGTATACATCACCAAAAACTCAGCCTTTTTTTAAAAAACACAACCTCTATTATATGAAAAAATGTCTTAATATTTTTTAATTTATCTTTGGTTTCAAGTGATGTGATGTGTGGTAATTTAAAAAGAGATACTAATATACTTTTTGCTGCCTACGTGAAAAAGCTGACAAGAATGATATGCATAATAATAGTTTTCTAAAAACTAATGATTAAAACCTAAGGCCTACATACTTATATATAATAAAAAAGCGGAGGAACATCAATGGCAAGATAATATTTCTTCTTTCTACTTGTGGTGACTATACTTCAAAATTAAAATATTTTGCCCTTGCCAGTTGCCATCAAACATTAAATTTGTTTCTTAGCCTAATTATCCTAATTAGCTTGATAAATACTCAACTCTACTACACACTTATCCTTGTACGGTCTGTAAAAAAATTCCATCACAAATCACAATCAATCAGTTTGAAGACAAAATACTTTACACTCATTAGTTTTCATAGCGTCTCGCTTATAACATGAATGACGTTGACGATCGATAGCGAAAGAGATAATTTTGTTTACATTTACAATTACATATAAAATGATCGGAGCTGAAAAAATTTTTATATAAAAAGTTGTTTTTTTAGTGTTAACGCTGCGTTTTGATGTGAATTTTTTTTGTCAACAAGAGAGAATTAACAACAACTTGCGCTATATCTGTTTTTAGAGAGATACATAAAACCGAGTTTCATTTTGTTCTTTCCTATTCTCTTAACTCTAATTATATTTATACCAGAATACAAAGTAAATGTTGTTTTTTAAAGTTTCTTAATGGTTTTTTTAAAGTAATCCTAATGATTAACTTCTAATATATATAGTCAAGTATACATATATTTATATATTCAGTAAATGTAATTGTAATATATAAACCTATTTTTTTATATATAGTGTATCACGTCATGATAGGAAATGCATTTCTTTTTATATATTTATTTTTAGTAATATTCGTGCTTCATTAAAACATAGTATTTTAAAAGATTCAAACTTGTTGTATTCCTTATTGTATAAGTAGATTCTTTTTTTTTTTGAAAAAATTCGCATTTCCTTTCCATTTAAACTAGAAGATTAAAAATTTGTAAAATGTTTAGATTAAAATTCTTATAATAAATAGTAGGCATATCAAAAAAGAAAAGAAAAATTCTTAACACAAGTTTCGTATGCTTACTAGCGTCATTTTAGAATTGTGTGATGGTAGTAAAGTTGTTGATTCTGTTGACGTCGTGTGAAAACCACCATCGCTAATATTGTTATTAGTTCTACTCCTAACAATTGGAGGACTTGTTGAAAGGTAGGAAAAGGAATTGTTGATGATATTACTGGAGAGAGTAGTAGAGGGGAAGAGGACGTCGACGTTTGCCTGAGAATTAGTTTTTGGGATCATTATTAAATCACTAGTAATACTGGAAATACCATTAGCACTTTTGCTCTTCATAATATCATCATGATGAGTATAATAAGAATATTTATCACTCATATGACAATTACAACTATTACTATTACTACTACTATTATAGTTACCACACCTCTTCTTCTTACTAAGTGTATCATCATTTTGAGTACACTTTTCAGAAGATTCTCTTCTTCCTGATTTGGAAGAAGAAGATTTAATGGCGGTATTATCAATAGTTTTGTTGTTGTTGATGGCAGGCTGTGCTGATGTTGAAGATGATGATGAGTAATCTATAATGTAATAGATAGAAAATAGGAGGAAAAGGCACCAACCTAAACACATTCCATTTCTGGACATTTTCGAACAGTCTGATGATGATGATGCTCCTAAGCTACCAGATGAAGAAGAAGGACTTTGCTCTACGCGATGACCAACTGGCACTGAAGAGTCTGCAGCATTTGCAGATAAACTAGGAGACTGTACATGTGATGGTTGAATTAAAATGGTGTTTTCTGACCCATCAAATTCTACAACGGAGTCACTTGCGTCTACAGCAGGTTTTTCTATTGGCCTATTCGGATTTGTTGATGAGTGAATTGTTGTCACTGCATTTGGATCTTCTGTTATGCCATGTGCTATTAAAGACCATCTTATCAATTTTCCTGTGATGAAAAATAAACATAAACATCCATTAGTATCATCAGTTCTTTGGATTGATTAAAAAAATAGTGCACTTAAAAAAACAAACTCAATAACAGCGCAAACCAATAATACTAATAATAATTAATTAAATTAAATATATAAAACACAGCTAAAAATAATACAAAATAATGTGATAATGTTAAATTAAAATGTGGTGAGTAAATGTAATAATGATTCCATGCAGCAGATTTAATTAGAAACTCAAAAAGAAAGCGAAAATCAACATACAGACTATATCAATAAATATATGTCTCAAATTTCAACCTTCAATTGAACCACTCAAATTGTGATTAGAGACAGTTGTAATTTCTCCAGATACTGGTGTCTTTTTCATTTCCATTTCACGACGCTCTGAGTCTACTTGAGTCAATGTTACAACAGGAGGAGTAGTAGCAACAGAAGTAGAGGCAGTTTGACTACTTGAGTCACTAGTAGTAGAATTAGCATCAGTTTGTGTAGTGGTGGACCCTTCAAATTGTGTAGAATGAATCTCACGCTCAGCATCTTTTGTTGTATGATAATCAATCATTTTCTTGGTTAATATAACAATCGTTCCATTATCAGTAGAAAATGTTTTGTTTTGATTCAAATTGAATTTAGCATGTAAATATTTTTTAAATTCTTCATCATCATCTGAAATCACAACAGTTGAAGGCTTTTCAGATGGTGTAGTTCCTTTTTGTTTTTTAGATTTAAATTGTCTTTGCCTTGATGGCTTTCTTAAACTTGTAGTGACTACACCAATTTCTCCTGATGATGTCAACTCTGTTTTAACAATTTTCTCATCTCCTCCTCCTGTGCTGCTGCTGCTACTACTACTATTAGATATTGTAGCTCTTCCAGTAAAGTTATTCATATGAATTCCAAAGAACCATGGAATAGGTTGTCTATTTGAATTATTATTGTTGTTCACATTGACGTTAGCAGAGTTTGTTGAAGAAGAAGACGATGGTGATGGTGACTGTTGTTGTGCATTGTTATTATTTTCAACAATACTTGGATTGTTTGCATCCTCTTGAGTTCCATATAATAGAAGAGACCAACGCTTCAAAACTGTCCTTCCTTTATCATGTATAAATATAATAAAACAATACCCAAAAGAATTTATAGACTCAAAGAGAACCAACAACCATTAGTCATTACAGACACTAAAGCTTTTTAGGGGAAAGACATGATGTTTCTCTAGACCATTGTAAAAAATAAAAGAGAGTCCAGAGATTCAAATACAACAATGTTGTAGGAGAAGAAGAAGAAGAATGAATCTATAAAAGTAAAATTAGTCCTTTGACATTGTAGTGAAAGTCACATATGGACTATTGCACTTTGATAGATTCACAAAAAAATGTTCCCCTTTAGAATAGTTTTCAAGTCAGTGTACAAAAAATATATGATAAAGTTGGGAATACACAAAGATCCGATTGTCTTACCATTTTTGTGATCTAGTAGAATTAGAGAGAAGATAAGAAGTGTAGCAATGTTGTAGTATAAGGGAAGAGAGAGAGAGAAAGTAGTTGAAGTAGAAATGTAATACAGATGCATTTGAATGCAGGCAGCAGAGGCAACAAGGAAATGTTTCCCAGTGGAGAGGAGAGCAGAAGAAAAGCACGTAAAGAAACAAATCGAATACACACACAGAGAGAGAAAAAAGAGAAAAAAGTCATGAGAATCATACATGAGTTCACAAGAGTTCAAATATATAAAAATATTTTGAAAGTCATTTCTTTTATAAAAGATTATATGTGTACACAGTGTACATACTCTCTAGTTTTTCTAAACTTGTCTTTTTGAGTTTTCATTTCACGGTGCACTTTAACAAAGTCAGAGGAAGAAAGTAATCTGTGAGAGAGTCGCGCAAATATAAAAGTATTATGTGACGACAAGGAAGAAGAAGGATCTTATTTCTTCTTATTTTCGTCTTTGCTAGATTAGTGACTAGAGTTATATATATATATAATCTACTTATTAGCTTCAAACATAGAGATGAGGTAGTAAATATTTGGTCAGTGATTTCATTTCAGTGTACACATACTTCTCTTCTAGTACTTATATACATACGCAAGAGAAAAAAAATATCGCTGAGCTCTGCTTAAAAAGAGTTGAAGAAAATTGGTAGAAAGAAAATGCTATGGCTTTTTAGCTCTTTCTTACCAGCATAACGTCCTTCGTTGTGAATCTCTAGAGTCCACTTCCCAGTCGGGGATTCACCCCACGAGTGAACCTACAGAAGACAAGAGAAAACATTTGATGATGATGATGATAGAAGAATCTATAGATATATATTTTTGTAGTAGTAGAAGGGAGAAAAACTTACAGTCATGAATGGCCATTCAGTGAATCCTGCTCTGTTGAGATCATGTCGTCTATGTGCCAGCAAAACAGAACGAGTACCAGAAGGAGATATGAGGAAAATTTGGAGATCACCACGTCGTCCACTAGTCAATGTAACTTTAGCCTAGAAAAGAAAAGGTACAATATGTTAAGAGAATGTATCTTCACTTTTTATCTAGAGTGCTGAGTACAACTAAATTCAATTCTGGCTCGAGCTTTAACTAACTACTTACTACTACACACATATGTATATATGTTTGATGAAAAGGATAAAGAAGAAAAAGAGAAAATGGCTCACTTGAACATGCTCCAAGAAATTTACTCCAGAACAATTTGCTACTTTCAGATCTAAAGTCACTTTACTCTTTGCTGGAATATTTCTGCAATAGAGAGAGAGAAAAGGAAATTATTAAATATCAATATCAAGTTTAGGTAGTTTTTCAGTAATATACAGAAATGAACTTACTTGTCTGTATACGGTGCTTTCACTTCACACTTATTTTGAGGTGGTACTGTTTTCCATTTTTTAGCTAGTTTCACCATTGCTCCAGCGTCCATCAGTCCAAATCCAAAACTGTGACTCACTACAATAATATACAAAAGAGAGAAAAAAGAGAGAGACATGACATAGAGAACCAGAAAAAATTCGATTACAGTAAAAATGCTTTAGTAATAAATCAAGTTAGGAAAAAGGAAACGAGTCTCAAAGTCAAGAGTCCTCCTCGACTCTCTTAGAGAGAGAGAGAAGAGTTACAAAAAAACTCACTTTTTTACACCCTGAAGCTAAAACTGTACGCACCTACTATTGTGTTGAAAATATACTATTGAAACTAAACTAGCAGTAGTGAGAGAGAACAGTAAACATAATATGAAATGTCTTTGACACTATTGCACACATATATACCAAAAAATGAAATTGTCACACATGAAGATATACCCATTCAAATCCCAAATCGAGTCTTTTTTTCTTTCTCTTTTTATGGTATACATATATTCTTTTATTCCCTTTTCTCACATAAAATAAACTACATTTTCAGAAAAGACTCACACACTACATCAAACATCTTAAGTTTCATACTTTTCTCACATTCTACCGACTTTATATAATAAAATTAAATGAATACTTTAATTCATAGTAATTAAACTTTCTTCTCAGATGTATTCATTACTTACAGATATGCGAAGTAAATTTCACAAGAAAAAGATAAAAGTCATACCATTTCGGCCAACACCATTTATTGCCCAATCTGGAGCAATTAGATTTTGAGGACGTGCTGTTCTCACAACAATATGCTGCATATCTCTCCATGTCAAGTTGGTATTTGCTTGAAGGGCCAGAGCACAAATTCCAGCGGCTAGTGGAGCAGAAGCTGAAGTACCTGTATGACTAGCTGTACAGCTATGATGCAGGTCAATCGTGACGATCTGTTTAAAAAGAAAAGGCATCTCAGGTCAATACACTTGCCACATTTTATTTGTTATATAATATCCTATGTTACAATGTATCACGTTCATACTACATCATAAGAAGAAACTGTCTAGTTACACATAGTCATACTTCACTATATTAACTCTCTCGTTCTCTGCTAACTGAAAGACTAAAAGGAAGAAAAATGTTTAAGAAGATAAGGTAGAAGACATACCAGGAAAAAACACATGTCAATTTTTTCTCCCTTGTATGATCAACTATGAAGAAACTATGTGTGTATGTACATTATATGTACTTCTATAAAGGAGAAGAAGAAAAGAAGCTCATATAATATGATAAGACTCTGAGGCTAAGATCATTAGACGTTACATAAATAACACATGTCATTTATCTCACCACTCATCAACTTCCATTCCAAAGAGAGTAAAAAAACGAGTCGTCTCTCTTCCTCTCTAAAGGCACGTCGTCGTCATTTTAAGAAAAGCTACATTATTATTCTACAATCTATCCTATACGTGCTTCTTCTTCCTCTCTTTCTAATTCAATTTTAGCTTTCATAGACAAGATTAACAAATTTTTCCATATGCTCATCTCTACTACATACCCTTTCTTGTCTTGTCATTACTCTTTCATCCTCGTCTAACAAACAATACTAAGATAGTTTCTCTCTCTCTCTATCCAAACGAAGCAATGTTGCAATAAACTATAAAGACAAGACACATACATGCTTTCGTCTTCTAGTTTTCATTCCACATTCCACTTTCTTTTTGTTATATAACTCTTCTTCTCCTCTCTAAACTAAAGATTTCTTTAGTTCAGTGTATACAACAAAATAGTCTACAAAGTCAGAGCCAGAGAGAGAGAGGAAGCAATAAAAAACATAGTAGAAACAGGATTTCTTAGTCGCCTATATATGTTCAACTCTATCCACACTACGGGTTTTAAACTTGTAAATAATAGTATTAGAGCTAAGATTGAGAATTCATAGTTCAGAGTTTCATCAACATAAAACTCTTTTCAATTATCACTATATTAATATTATTAGGAGACTCTAGTCTCGTCTTATCCTTCTCCCATTATCCAATGAAGGGAGATAGTCTTCTCTCTCTCTACTACAGCAGAGTACTTTAACAAGTAGTGAAAGGCTTGTTGTATCTCTCATCGATTGATGGCACATTTCCAAATCCTTTTACTCTCGAAATCAAGCAAATCTTGTAGAGTAGAAGTTTTTGTGTCGTTGCCTTCATCGACGACTGTAGTAAAAGCAACTCTAGTGCGTGAGACATGTACATTGTACATGAATAAATATATATTACTCTCTCGTCGCCCATCTTACCTTATATAACTCTTGTCTTGTCTTATAGCTCTTATAAGATAAGAAAGAGAAACATATGCTGTTGTTTGCTAAGACAGAGAAAAATGGAAAAAGAAAAACTGTGACTTGACTGCATTAAATACTACTATTTTTTTGTCCCTACAGAGAAGAACTCTTCCTTCTTTGCAATTATCTAGGGAATTTACTACAGTCAAAGTCCTGATAGAATATCACATATGTATATTATATAGGATTTAGAGAAGAAGAGCTTCTTAAAGAAGGACAAGACATGCGATGTGTATATATAGTATAAAGAAAAAAAAGTATACCAACACTTCTGCTTTAGACATATGTATACATTCATTCCTTTCTCCGACTATTACATGCATGTTACATAAGGATAAAAGGACTTTCATTCCATGCGACATTGCAATGGGATATGTAGAAAAAGGAAAACCACTTATACCCAAAAATTACAATGTCACTCTATCCATTTCCTTTTCTTACTCAAATATACTTTTATGAAACCTAAAATAGAACTTTTTAGGTTAGTATACACTTTTCCTTTTCGTAAGTTTTCTTTCCTCCTTTCTAGATTTCTTGCAAAGTTCAAACACATTTAAAATGACAATAAATAATAGTAACAGTGAGAAAGTGAAAGTATAAATAAAGCTGAGAGTCAAGAAGAGAGAGAGGAGAAATAGAAGAGTACGGTGTACGATGCCAGTTCAGTTTACTGCATAAATCAAAACGTAAAATCCCTATCCACTCTCTCTCTCAGTTTCTTATCCTCAATTCCTAGCTCTTTGGCTCTGACAACAAGAAGGAGAAAAGCAAAAAATGTACGTACAAATGAGAAAGATTTTTTATAGTATATACAGAGAAAGAAAATAGAAATCTCATCAGACTTAAAGAATACTTTGATACTTTTTAATCTGGTATTTTCTATTAAAAAATAAGGAGAAAAAGTAGTCTCTATCATCATCAACATATAGTTCATTGCACTCAAATCTTGTTGGATCTAATATCTATTCGAAGGCAGTTGCATTTGGATAGATCAAATTTCTTCTTTGGAAATATAATACTTCACTAATTATTTCAGAGAGAAAGTTTGGCCAACTAATAATCCCATGTCTATAAAAATTTCAGAGAAATAGATACATATTTTACAAAATATAATTAGAGAAAGCAAATCATCATTCTCTCTAATGAAAATTAACACATTGCTTTGAAAAAATACTGCCCTCCAACTCTTATAGAGCACATAGTTTGTAGCATTAGATATATATATACCATCGAGACTTTAATTACTTCCACTTCTCAAATCCTACTAATTATATATTTTGCATTCATTTCACTTTCCCTAGAATAAAATATATTTTACCCTTTCTCTCTTTATTCTCTTTGGCATTTCTCTTTGTACAGAGATATGACGAGTTGTTCTTTGGTATGTTACGTAAACAGTGTGTTCTATGTTGAACACAACAACAAGGAATAAGAGAATAGAGAACATACAAAGCTAAAGAGTATTTGCTTTTACAATTAGTCTTTCAGTAGCGTAGTCTACAAATGACTTTCTCCTCTTCGTTTAG
>VCNE01006999.1:0-49631 GCA_009869805.1 Oncopodura yosiiana
GATAAAAATACTGACTGAAGATGTCTTTGTCCAATAACCGTTATAGAGAGAGCAAATTTTCCTAATATTGGGTGGAAATACACCGCTATATGCAGAATACTCTTATATACAGAACCGTTATAGAGAGAGCCGATATAATGTATTTAGATAGGCTTTAAGCTGGAAGACTGGAACTGACCGTTATAGACAGAACACCGTTATAGCTAGGCACTCTTATAGGCAGATTCCACTGTACTACTCTTACCATTTGTCCAATTGCTTTGTGGCGTTGCCTACATATTTCTTTTGGTGTGGTCAAAACGAAGTAATTTTGATGATATGTTGATGTCAGCATCAACATATCTCATAGAATACATAAACCCTTTTACCACTAATGGATACATTTTCTGTTTGTTTCAAAGAGTTTAAGTAATCTTAGAAAAACGAAGAGGGAGAAGAAGAAAAAGAAGCAAGCAAGTTTTCTTTCTCCTTTATATTATGTAGTACATGACATTCTGTATGTCTCATCTCTCCTCTCTCTCTTCATATTGTCTTTTTCTGTTGATGAACTTGAGTAGTCGTCAACTACTGCTACATTATGTATACAATAATGTATGTCGGTCCCAAGAACTAAAAGTAAGGTATAAATTATATATACCTTATAATATAATGATACCATCTTATGATAGAGCAAATAATAAGAAGATGACATTCAAATAATAAATATACGATGCAGATGTGTCAGATGAAATAAGATGCACAATTAATAGAGTTACGAGACATAGATAGAGAAGTTCTATCTTTACTCTCACATTCAATATATTATTTAGAGTTTATATACAGATATTAATAAGTCATTAAAACATATTTATAAGGAAACATCAATGTTTTTTTTCATCCACCATTTCAATAGTGATTAAACTCAAAAATTCAACAAAGAACACCGCTCATCGAGCAGATTTCTTACAAAAAACGAGCAAACGCCTCACTGTATTCCATCGTAGCTCATAAGAGGCACGTTGCTGGTTTCTCGTTTTTTTACTTTTTATTCCAAAATTACATTCAAAGTTTTAGAAAGAGAGATGTGCTATTCTATTGCATTATTTTTAATCTAAACTTGCTTCGAAATTTTTATCATGGGCACAAAAACAAAGTCAATGATATTTTAATATATTTATCAATTATTTATTTGATATATTTTGCATGCACATTATTATAACAAGAATCTACGAAGAAGCGTATTTTGAAATATCATACTACAGAAAACAGATATTTTTATATTTACTTAGAATCTATATATGTATATTGCTAGCTTTTGACTTGATATTAGATTACAACACTAACACTATTATAGGAAATATTACATTTTGTTTTAAATTATTATTAAATGCATATAACTGCTTAACAGTAAGAATTTATAATAATTTGACTTAACCTCTGGCTGCCCAAAATGGAGCAGGATTATTAGCTTTACTATCTGAAGAAGATGCTGAGCTTTTTTTTATTTGACGAAGCCATAAAGATAGTGGATTACGAAATTCATTCATTTCATTTCCAACCATAGATTGCTTCCCAGGTATGTAGTCAACAAAGCCGTTATCTCTTGAATCTGTAACAAAAAGAAAGCAAAAGTGAATGAATCTCGGTTAGCCCCTTCAATCAATAAATGTATCATCCTTATTATTACAATTATATATTGAAAAATAACATTATATACCTTCATATTCTGATGGTGCTACTGGATTGTTATTGAGAAATTCACTTCTCCTACCTCTAGCTGCCCAAAATGGTCCACTTGCTCCATTTGCAGCTTGATATTGCTAAAAAAAGTTACAATTATTATTACAAATATTAATTATTATTAGTTTAATATACAACACTTGTATACCCTTGTATCTGAAGCTCCACTGATATTAATAAACAAAGCAATTGTCACAAGTCCAAAAACTAACACAGCAACCCTTGACATAATGTTGTTTGTAGCATATACTGATAATATACAATTTGAAATTTTCAATTTATTAATTTCAAAATTTCGCAAAAAGTAAAAAGAGAGAGAGAGAGTAAATTTTTTTCAACTTGCTTAAATAATATGTAAATCAAGACTGAATTGAAGAGTCACTTTTGATTTTCTTTTTATATCTTCCTAAGGAAAAATGCTTGCTTTTCAGAATTGTTTTTTTTCTCTTTTATGATTGTCAAGATAATACATCATGTGGGTTCTTGCAAGACAAATAGAGCAAATCAGGTTACGTATACGTAAATGAAGCTACGTCAGAAAAATATGTTGCTCATTGTTTTGTAAAAGACTAACGGTACTTTTTTCAATGAAAAAGTATATTTAATATATAAAAATGTATCTATCATCTGGGTACAAGGATCCTTTCGCAGCTGCACATCAATTATGCATCCTTTTCCAAATTTCCCATGAGTTCATAATTGTGTTTGGAAAAAAGACAAAAAAAACAAAAAAGAGAAAGTTGAGAGGGTATATATAGTGCTTTCTTTCTTCTTCACCCACACTTTTCTTTTTTCTAAAAGTTTTACAGGTGAATAGAAAAAATTGTGTTGCATACTTTTTCTACTCTTTTGAGAACTGATGACCTGCATATCAACTTCCAAAAATAATTTCATTCTCATCATCTCATCTTACCTACCATTTCGTACGACGACGATGGATGCTCCATCTACCAATGAGAATTCAAAACATTGTAACAAAGTTGAGCGAGAGTGGTAAAAAGAAAACAATAGTTTACAAAAATAGTGTGACGAAAACGACACACTCAATTTAAAAAATCTACTAATTAAATAAAGTACACTAATTATCTTTCTTGTTTAATTATTAGTTTGTAGTTGTTGTATATATAGTTTATTATCAAATTGAACAAAATGGAAGCTAGATCAGCATGTATAGAGCAAAGATGTGACAGCTTAATCAAAAGAATACGGAATATTCAATTAAATATATTGAATCGGCATGCATTTAGTCAAGTCAAAGCTCTTTCAGCTACTATTGAAAGTATTAAAAGTCATAAAGACAAGGAAAATGCAGCAAAAAAAGAAAAAAACAAGACTGAAGATACACTAGTAAATCCAATTACTGTACGTAGTCGTAACAGAAGAAAAAGTAATCCATTGGGTGATGAAATTACTCAGAGACATCGAGCTGATGAAATTATTGAGATTGAAGGAATGGATCAGAAAATCTCTTTATTTGGTGAAGGATCCAGTAATTTGGATAAAGACAAGGAAAAACCACAGCCTCAACCTCCACCAAAATTAAAGAAAGAAGTTAGAGATGTTTGTATACAATTACGTGATAGTCTCTTGAATGTTTATCGACTAGTAGAAACAGTAGATAATGAAGATCAATTAACTGAGTCTAGTACTGATGATGAGGTTGATAATGATGGTGGTTATGCTGACATAGGAAATAATAGTCCACATCGACCTCCAAAACGCTACTTGACAGTGTAAGTGAAACTAATATATTTATTGTTGTTATTGATTGTTGTTGTAACTTAATTAATTTTCTTATATAAAAAATTGGTATACAGACGACAAAATCCAGCTTTCAGCTTATCCCGTAATCAAAATTCAATTGTTGCTAAAATTAAATGGTGCAAGGATGCTGATAGATGTTTGAAAGGTCGTTCATCATTACATCAGACTTTGTTAGAGTGAGTGAATTTGTTTCTTTTTTAAATTATGGAATATATATATAATAATATTTAATTATACAGTCATAGCAAGAGAACTAAACCAAGATTTATTCATGATGAAAGACCACAAGAGCGTCCAAGGATTGTGCCCAGTGTCAGTTTTGATGCAAAATATGTTACTGTTTATAATAGTGATAATACACCAAAAGTATTCATTCCTACAATGTATGTTTATATTGAATTATTTGTAGTGCATTCCTATATATATGAGTCTAAAATTATATGTCTGTTTTAAATACAGTGGACTGCCTACATCAGATTATAATTCTGGATATAATAATAACGCAAAATCATCACCAATGATTACAAATATGACAACTTTTATTAATACCAGCAATACAGGCAAGTCTCAGAGAACATTGTCAGCTCAGGAAGCAGCTAAATCGAATGGGTAAGAACTATAAAATTCTTTCAAGAAATATTTTACATAAAAAACTAAGTATCTCATGTTTTTATTTGATAAAGAAACTTTGAGAAACTTCTGATGACAAATAGCATAAATGACCAGTCTTGTATTTCTCGTCGTTGTATGCCATTAAAAGAATTTCGTACTAGAAAAATTTTTCAAATTGGTGGTCTTCATCTTAATACTGATCGTGCCAAACAGTCTACTATTAGATGCAATTGTTTTGGACGTACAGAATTATGTGCTCTTTGTACTGGAAGATGTAAAAAGATACAACCACCATTCTATGTAGAGGTAGATGAACGTAGAGCATCTGTTATGTTGGATCATGCTTATCATAATCAACTCTCATTTCCTAAAGGTTTTTATTAAATATAAATAACAATTTCTTTTTTCTACATTAATTACATATTTTATTGATCATTAGATTTGGATAATGAATTGATACTTGAGAGAGAACTCAAGAATGAAACTTGGACAAGTAATAAACCTGAAAAAAGATTAATGAGAGATATTGCTGGGATAGCATTAGAAGTTAGTCGCAAAAAACAATTGGTTAGTCAACTTCTTCTAGAGAAAGATGGCAAAAAGAAATCTGAAGGTAAAATGAAGGAAAAGTCAGAAAGAAAAAAATATACTAGAAAAGGTAAAAAAAATTATCTTATCTTCTTTATAAGTTAAGTTGCATATATTAAAATATTTTTATTATGTCAGCTGTTTATAAACGAAATGCTGACTGTGGTAACCACGGTTCTGGATCTGATAATCAGGATGATACAAAAGATTCATCAAAGAGAAATAATCAAGATGCTCCTTCAAAAAAGTAAGTGAAAATGATTTTACTATAAATTGCATGCATTAGCCATATTAATAATTACAAGTTATCAGAAAAACATAAATAAAATATTATTTGTTGTCAGAATAAGGTATTTTGGATAACAAAGAAAAATGTTACACAAGAATCTAAAAATAGACATAACTCATAACAATAGGCGCGGGTGGTGGCGGTAAATGAAACTTTTATTATGAAAGTGCACAAGAATTAACAAGATTATTAAATCCTTTGCTTTGATGAGTTTTTTCCTCTATATATGCATTATTAATTTAAAACAATTAATTAGTGCAGTAAGTATAAAAGTGTGTCTTGCTTAATGGCTTTAGAACTTGTATGCACGTGAAATGTAACTAGGACGGTACAGTAGGTTTGTTATGCAAATTTTTGTTTATTTATTATCATATCATACTATATCTTATCTTGAATTTTTAAGAGTCCCAAATTCAGAGATTAATAGATAATGGACCATTATTAATGGTGCAAGTTATTTAAAAAGAAAGGGCAAAGGAAGTAATGCTTTGATTTGATCAATGAAGTTTTTCTGAATGAAAAAACTTTTCGGTTTTCAATTCAATTATGAAACTCATACTATGAATTATTATGATAGACCAGAATTAATTAGTAAAATAAAAACAATGTTTTAATTTTTTTAAAAATGTAGCTGTGCTGCTACATTGCATAACATTATTGTTGCTTTAGTATACATATATATAACACATGATTTATTAATTTTTCACAGAAAATCAAGAAAGAGTGAAGCCTATGACATAGATAATATTGTGATTCCATATAGTGTCGCAGCCTCAACTCGAATGGAAAAGATAGAGTATAAAGAAATTATAACTCCAAGGTATTATTATATAATAGTAGTGTTGAGTTAAAAAACTAAAACGCAAGTAATAATTGCAAAAATTATTATTTTTAAATGCTACAGTTATAGAGTTGTCGACTACGAAGCGCTGATTATGCAAGGAACTGGTAGAAGAGGAAGAAGGACCAGATCGGGTGATCCATCTTCTGAAGAGGTGATATTCTTTCTGTAAAAACTTATGGATAAAGTGTATAAATATTTTATGGTATTTTTAGATGGAAGATACTAGTGATGAAGCTTATAGAACACGTCATGATAGAAGTGAGCTTGAGGAGAAGAACAAATTCATGTCAGTTGTTAATAAAGTTAATCGTAGTCGAAGTAGACGAAATGACTCAATTGCTGAATTCTCTGAGCCACCATCTCCAGGTAGTTTACTAGTTAGTAATTAGTTGATTTAAATAATGAAAGTCTTTTACTTTAATTAAAAATATAGGTGCTGCTGATTCTCTCAATCCTTCATCACCACAAGGAGCATCTGATTCAAAATCAAAATCACGGCATTCATCAAGAGCAACTTCTCCAAAAACTCCAACTCCACCACAATGTTCTCGATCTGGTAGTCCAACAACAATTGTTACTGCAGCTGATGCTACTCTGGCTGTTTCTGCATTAAAAATTCAAGGCTCAACTTCTCGTCGTCGAACTACCTCAATTGCAAAGAAAGATGATGAAGAAGTTTTAGATACACCTGCAGTCGTAAGTTTTTTTTTTGTCGAATAATTTACGAATGTAATTATGTTTTTGCTTATTATATTTTATTTGTATTGTTTTTAATTTATAGAGAGGAGTAGAATGTTTTCCTGTAAGAAAGTTTCCTTTGGAGAACAAAGAGTATGAACGAATGCAGTGTGATATGCCAGATGGATTTGATTTTGGAGACAATGTAACTCCAACAGATAGAAAGATGGTCTAATTTTATATCCCAACAATATTTACAGTCGCATGATAACATGCAACAAAAGAAGAAAGACTAAAAAGTAGTCGTAAGAATATATATAAAAATGGATTATAAATAAAAGTCACTAATAGTGTTCATTATGTTTGAATAAAATCTAGTTGTTTGTAATAAGATTTATAATAATTTTTTTCATACATTAACATTTTATTCACATAAACTCGTTTTTTTAAATCAATTAAACATACGGCAAGAGATGCAATTTTCAAGGTTGTTACAATACAAATAATAATAAATACAATGACGAATTATTTGAAGTCCAGTCTAGAGTTCTTCACTAATATAATGCTTGTCGTCATATTATGATGGTACATTTGCAATATTTGCATATTTATTAGTTCAGCTGCTGAACTTCAGCACAGCATAAATGTTATAATAGTTCCTTTTGCATTTTAATTGTAGTTTATTTTGTTTATTTTCATAACTAAAAGATATTTAATATATAACTTAAAACTTATTTATATAAGACGTTTAATAAATTGTCACGTTGTACATAATATATATATATATATAGATATATAGCATGTCTATTTATTTTTAGTATACTAATTTTATTAGTTTAGATTTCAATATAACTAATGATGAGTCGTCCGTTACGACAATCACTATATAGGTAACATCAAACCTCATAATTATGAGCCTGGTCCTACACGTTCATTTTGTTTTCTTATAAACCTATTTCATTTGCTACTACACTTTGTATATTTTAGTCAAAGGGCTAGCACATTGCGATATGTATTCGTTTCTAATGCAGGCATTTATGGTACGTTTTCCCTTTTATCTCCTGTGACATAATATATATATTGAATAAAGAATTTTTATTATTAGTTTATATTTAGTACGTAATTCATTTGTAATTATTACTACTAGAATAAAGGAGCTATGAAATTTTCAAATTAATTTCGGATTTCTGACGTGACATAAAAACAGACGAGAAAGATGAGATCTTTTTTCATTATATCTTACTACAATTAACTTGACAACAAAGTAGCATATGTATTATATAGATAATATGAATTTATTTATATACTATTATTTTATCACTAAAAGCAAGTAAAGACTGTTTCATTATCTAGCTGTAACTATTAATTATATATATAGTATTGTTAGATTACAAAGAGTACTGTTTTTTTATTAAATATTCAATTATGCTATTGTTATTTATTAATCATCTTATTTAAGCAAAAGACACTCAAAATGTTTTCTCCCTGTTATGTTGACTTCCCTACACGACTATTAAATACATTATATATTATATGATGTATGAATTGATATGATTTACAAACTTTTATCTAATCTTCTATATATATATATATATATATATATATATATAACTGCTACCTGCCATTTTATTTTATTACTACTTTACTACCACCACATACTATTTTACACATTTTTGTCATCATGTAAGGCATCTGGTCATTACAACGGTACATTAGGAATGTACCTTACATTTTTCATATAATTAATATATATATTATGAAATCAATTTTTTTATTTCCATGCTGACCTTTGAAAATAACAATTTTTAGAAATTGCCATTTACATCTTTAATTGAGACATGTGTATGCAAGTAAACGTAATAATAGTATTATATAGTTCTAAGGATTCCTTTCTCTTTACTAATTTGAATTTTTATCTCCTCAGTCCCTAAAATTTTTATCAAATACATTATTGAAACTGGTCCGATAATGTCAACCAATTAAAGAATCAGTCAGTATATTAAGATATTTTTTGCAATTGATGTAAATGAATAAGTGTAATGAATAGATATATAACTTATAAAATTGTTGACCTGACCAGGAAGCTGAACTAATAAGTTTTAAGATATTTGTTTTTGGACGGAATATTATATTTCTGAAGTACAAAGAAACTAGAGATATTGAGAGATAGAATCACTATCTAAACTAAAGCTAATACATAATAATATATTGAATTATTGTTTTTTATAGGTGATAACATGATGTAGTAGTTTGGCTATTCAAATTACAAATGACGTATAATTATGACTAGTTGTATATGTCAATCATTCTCTACAACTGAAATTATTTTATAAAATAGAATGTTATTCAATTTTAACTAATCATGTTCATATTCTCTTTTGTATAGTAAAACACCAATAAAGTTATTGAAACATAATATCTATAATATTATGATGTAGACTAATATATAGAGCACTTTCTATTTAGAAAAGCAATCTCTACAGAGTCCATTTTTGCCCTTTATATGAAAAGCAAACGCAATTCATAATTTTCAATGATATTTTAAGTTTTTATAAATATACATTATAATGATTTACTGATCACGAATCAATTTTGATAGGCTACCCCGCATTTCCTTATATTATTGCAATAAATTGCTTTTCCTTTTAGAGTGGTTTTGTTACTATGTAGCTTGTCTTTGAACATATATACATACGTATATATATATAACCTGACGTTTACTACACATACAATAACTAGCTATATAATCACTGTTAATTAATGTTGTTTCTGACGACTTTTGATTATTTGATAATGATATGACATGATATGTGTAAATCTAAGGATACTTACATACACGCCACTAACAACGAATGGACTCTCAGTCAAGAATTGATTTTGTTAATAATCCACTTATTATATATATAATAAACATTTGGTTTTCCAGATTTATAGATCTTTCATTTTCATAAATGAAAACAATGGTAACTGAATAAATATTAGAAAACTGACTAAACTTGCATTGAGAATATTAGCATATTCAGTCTCAATTGCATTTTACTATACTTGAACTTTCTCTTTCCCAATTCTATGTAATAATAAAACTTTCTATCTCTCTTTATACCAAAAACTAAAGTTGTAGAGAAGCAAAAGTTACTAAATAAGGAATTTTTAGTAAATATCATATGTAGTAATATAAAAAATGGAAACACTTGATAATAAAATCTCATCCCCTTTCAATAATGAAAAACTCACACACGTTGATAACAATATAATGGTTGGTCATCAATTCTCAATACTCCATAATTTGTGACTATTATGTAATTACATTTTTGCAAGCTAACGTCTTAGTACTATAATATTTAACGTCATCACTTATTATCTTATCTCTAAACTATAACTATAACTATTCTAGAATAATATTATTAAACTTTGGAAAATGTACACACAGTTACAAATTCTTTGGGATAATTAGCTCTCTTTGGACTTAGCAAAGACATTCAAATAATTGTAGTTAGTATGTTGTAATTAGCCTATATATTATATATGTAGTTGTATGCATTTATGTTTACAATATTTGCGCTGCATTTTTATATTTTTTTTGACTATATGACTTGACATTGACAATGTGTGTTTTTTTTCTTATTTTGCAGCTGTTGTAAATACATCATGCAATTTTTTTTAAACTCTATCTTGTAATATCATCAATAATATTAATTATTATTCAGCGCTTTTAATGTTGTATCATACGCGGAATGAGTTAACGATAATAAATATATTTTCAACAAAAATGAAGCTCTTCCAGGAGCCTTAGTATAGATTAACAAACGCGTTCAACTCTAACACTGTGGTAGTAGTTATATGTACACATACATATGAAAAATCAATTGTCTACTATAAGTTCATCATGTTATGTTGTTCTTCTCCTTCTCCTCCTCATCATCATCATCATTCTGACTGAAACACAGCCAAACTACATTAATTCACGTAAGTAATCTATCTTTAATCAAACCAGAAGGTAACAAAAAATATATTAAAAAAAATATTTTTGTGATATTATAAAAAGAGAAAAGCAAACAAAAGTATTTTATATTACTTTTCCTTTTACAAAGGTTGTCTATGCTCTGTAATACGTGAGTAGATTATAGAAATATTTCAAAGAAATTAAGTAGTTATTGCTTTCATTGCAACGAGATTTTAATACAAAAAGAGATTCTCATATTTGCTGCCTGATATTTTATATCGTATTCTCTTTTGACTAAGCGTTTTTTTCTAAATATCTACTGTATATATATTTATTATATACGTATGATATTGTATTTTTGTCATTGTTAGTATGAGATTTAAAGGATATTTAGAATCTTTCATACGAAATAAATTAATATTCTATAAATAGTTTTATAGATATAGAGACAACAACATATCCTTCATTGCTAATGAATGTAATCATAAAAAAACATGATATCCTAGCACTTCATAGTGTTACATATACACTCAATCCATCCTCGACAATAATTTGTATACACTTTTACAGAGGCTTTTCTTTGCCACACTGTTGTTGTTGTTGGTGTTGTATGGGAATTTTCAAATTTTTAAGGAAGGTCAGAATAGGAAATAGCAAGAAAAGGAACTGGATAAAAAAATGTGGAAAAAATATTATATGTTATGTAAAAAGAAAAAGTACAGAGATAGAGAGACAGAAAGATAAAATTACAGTACATATTTAGGTATTGTAGCTGAATAATAATAATACTAGGGATACTATAAAAAAACAATCATAACTAATAAACTAAATTGACAAAATATACGTCTACATATTTATATAATATACTTAAGAGAGTTAACTAGTACAGTACACAACAACATAGTCAATAATAAAACAACAAAATTAAAATATTTATCACTACATATTACGCATAATATGTAAAAACTATTTTGCTACATTGTATCGTCAATTGTTTCTAATTATACTTTTTGAGCATCAGCTTATATGGTAGAAATCACAGAACAAAATATTTTTTTGAATATTAAAATATTCTTGCACGGGTATATGATATTATATATATTACTATGTAACAAACTCTTTGTTGTAATTATAAAATTGCTGCTGTTTCTTCTTCTTCGTTTTTGCACAAATATGAAAGAAGCATCATCATCTCACAGTCAGTCAAACATGCTTGACTCTACTACATACAATATATAATAAGCTGAGCACTACTCTGTGATGTTTTATCTGCTATATATGTATAGCAGCATACAAAAAAGAAAATCTTTTTTTTCTGTCACCATCTTGTAATTAATATGTCTCAAGATATATATTATATATTGTATATAAAGAGAATTGTGTATATGTGTGTATTATTTGTAGGACGGTGGTCTGGCAGAGCAAAAAGGTCATGTCAAACACAAGGTAGCATCTATATAGTCAATCCATAGGAGGCAGAGACGAATGTAGTTAGTTGAGAATGAGAGCTTTTTCTACAAAACAGTTTCAAGGAGAAGGTTTAGGACTGTCCATTCTCTTCCTTATTGACCAGTCCCTGCACAGAGAACAGAATAGAAATCATCGATGAGGCTCAAGTAAAAGACCCACTCAATGAGAAAAATATGATAGTGAAGTGACCTTTGAAAATGTATAATTAGAAAAAAACTACATTTTAGAATGCATGCGAAACACTAAAACTTGAAATTTTTAGGAAGATCAAATATATAATTTCTAGTAGCATGCATGTCAATAGCGAGATAGAAAAAAAACAATAATATTAAGTCGCTAAATTATAATATATTAAAAAGAATTTAAAAAAAGAAGATATAATTAGAGAGTGGTAAAGTAAAGGAGAAAATGAGAGAGAGGAAAGGTGGCTAGGATATCAATATTATGATCTTGTGAGAATATGTTTATGTTTAGGCAGCATTAACAAGGTGACGATACAACAGAGCTGTAGTCGAGGCATTAGGAATACGGGATTGAGGAGTAACACTGAGGTTATTTACATGGTTGAAGGCATGATGACCATTCATGGTAACACTGTTTGAAGTGTTTAAGATACTGTTGGGCCCATTTACTTCAGCCATCTTGGTCTTTGCATATTCTATCCGGATACCACCTCTGTCAGAATAACGTAGAAATGACCCTTGAAGAGCGGCCATTGCTTGTGTAGCACAACGAACATCAGCATACTCCACAAATGCAACTGGACTACCTCCTATCATATAGATAAAAATCAGATTCTTAATTTGTGGTTAAAGTATAATAAAATAAATATATATTTACTAAATCCTACCTTTCGTATGCAAGCGCAGACGACTGAAGCCAGGAAAGCTGCAAGAAAGTTAAATAATAGATAAATATTTTACTAATATTTATAAATAGGTATAGTCAGAATCACATTGTATAAGATGATATTTATTTAGAAAAAGCTACTTATATAATAAAGGATAGATAGTGCTACATATAGATACTTTTTCTCTACTATGGAGAAAGCAGAATATTAATGTGATTATCTAAAAACTGAATACTATAGTTGTTTTAAATATATAGCTTTTGCAAAATCATTATTAATAATTTCGAGCTATACGGGATTATTACTACTTACGAAGGTTATTGCAAAACTGGGAAAATGTGTGCAAACACCATGAGGTGCATTGGAAATATTAGAAGGAGAATGACTCTTTTGAATTATACATTCACTAAATACATATTTTTTAAAAACTAGATATATCTATGTTTATTTAAGCAATGTGACACAAAACAAAATATGTATAACTCCAAACAACACGTTAATAATACCTTAAAGTTTTAATACTCCGATAAAAACAAACTGTTGCAATAATTGTATACAGTGCAAAAAATACTTTTTTCTTATTATTTGATATTTTTGTGAAAATATGATTTGAATAAGAAGCAATGTTTTATATTCAAAGCTTATTTTTGTTGTTTTTGAACTAATTGTGCTAATTTATTTTTATATAAGTGATTAGAACACACAATGAAACAAAATAACCCTTATTTATAGGCAACTTTTTATTTTTTTTGGTCTACTTTCACCACTTTCACTCTTTGCTAATCACGTTGTACAACAAGCTTATTTTGTGTTTTGTATCTCAATTGTGAAGCATGTAATTTTGCAGAGTCTATTATATTTAATAAGAATAAATTATCGACATTCTGGTCAATTTAGCAAAAAAAGTTTGAAAGTAAAAGTATATGTGACATATTCTTGTGTTGTTATATCTTTGTATATATACCTTTTACCACTTTGACATGAGATATGTATAATGTTTTTAACCATTCATGTCAAATGAAGTTTCTGTATTAAATAAAATGTGATTGAATCTAACCTGCCAAAAATGTCTTTGAGCTCTTGCTCAGTGATGAACTGGCCAAGATTGGCTACAAAAAGCGTGGAGCATGGTGCATGTGTACCCAATGATTGGGAACAAGCAGAACCCACAGGGGAAGCCAAGCCTGGTGATGGCAAAAGATGTGGTATACTTGCATGAAGGGAGCCATGAAGACCTGGACTTCCAAGTGTTAGAGCTTGCTGTTTACAAAGAAAATTTAATCAATCATTAGAAAATGTGACCCTTAACTTAAGCTGATTCATTTCAAAAAGTATTTTATATCTCTGCGTGACTTATATAATTGTTTTAACAGGGATGATATATCTAAATAAGTGGCATTTATATATACTTTTAGTTATAGCATAAAATGAGTATATATATATAATATATACGAAACAACTACAGTGATTGATTTGGACTACAATATAAAAGTATGGTAGCATTAAAAGTATATTATTATTAAGTGTTTTTAGTGACAACCACATTACAAAAAAGAAACCTTTCCCCTTCCAATATTTCAAGTGTTCTCAGATAATAATTTGGTGCAGAGAGATCTTATTTTTGGTATAGTGGTGCTCAAAACACTTTTTTTTATCTATAAATTGCACTAAACTAGTCAAGTATTTAGTCTTATACTAAAAGAGCAAAGTGGAATAGGAGCTTAATAAAATATAAATTAAGGTAAATTATATTTTGTTGGTGAGAAAGAAAGTTAGGATTGGATATAATAAGTTTGTATATCAGTTATATGAATGAATTGTGGTTGTTGCAGGTGACTTCATTTTTAGCTCATCTTTATGTGTTGTGTATGACTTTGTGAACATTATTAGTAAAATATATGTCAGCACTGGTGATTTGTTGCTACTGCACCCTTTTTCTCAATCAAAATTAAGTTGCTACATTAGGATGCAGTAACAGTAGTAGTAAGTTAGCATAAAAATATATAGTGTAGTAGTAGTAGTAGTAAATGTTGTTTTTGTAATCAAGGGAAATTCAGATGGAACATATATTTAAAATGTTTTTTTTAAATGCATGTAAACAGAGATTAAGATATATTGTGAAGATAAAGATGATGATGATAAATATTATATAATGAGATGATGATGATGAGTAAATATTAGATGATTGTTTACCGCATTTCTGGGGTAGAGCACAAAGAACTAAAGGGGAAAAGTGCCAAAAAGTCTCAAGAAGTATATAAAAAATCAGCTACATTGATCAGCATATTACAAGTGGTGAGAGTAAAGGCTACATACAGTACAAAAGATACTGCTGTTGCTTATTATTTGCTGCTGAGTGTGAAGGACAGGCCCTTATTATATATTTTTAGAGAGTGCGGTAGTGCTACGAATATATGACCTGGAGGTCAAAGTACAAAACGATAGAGCTTTACGAGAAAGAAGTGTGTACGAGGGATGACGAGATCCTACTGTCTTTTTGACGTTGGACGCTACTATCCGTGGTGGTAGTGTTTGTAACTTGAGCCGTCACTCGGGTCGGACTCCGTCCTAGCACAGTCTTAAAATTTGGGTGTTGGACGACTAAAGAACGAGAATTGTAACTGTTGTGTCTCATTAGAGGATTCAGCAAATAGTTCATCATCAAATGATAATTTTTTGAAATATCAGAGTAGCAGTTGTTGCTCTTCTGTTGTGCTATCACACTATCCAAAGGGACAACAAAGGAACTAGTAGAAGAAGTTGTAGAAGAAAAAGATTTGTTGTTGTATGAGGAACGGTTGAAAGGAAATGACGATGATAGTCAGAGGAAGGAACGAAGAGGCACCTGTGCTGGATGTAAGGCTGGATGAACCAAAGTTGGTGCTTGAAGGCCAGGAAGCTCTGCAGCAGCCGCTGCCATATTTGCACCAGAGTAAGCTAATGGGGGAGGCCATAACTCTGGAGTCCCCTGAAATAAAAAAAAATATATATTAAAAATATAAAATGAATTCTTGAACATATTTATATCATACGAGTTTAGTAGTGTTAGATTCCAACGCACATATGTATATACATATGTACATAAAAAATATTTTATTACCTGAAAGTTAGTTCCAGCAAAAAATGGACCTCCAAGAGCTAAGAGAAAAAAGAACGAAAAATGAAGAAAATCGTGATTAAAAAGTTGTAGAAAGTTTTTATTTTGTATTTTTAAAAGTTAAAAAATTTTTTTAGTAATAATTTGATAGCATATAAAAAGAGCATACTGTAGAAAGCTGACTTACGGCCGGTAAGTGTGTGCATTATTGTTGGATGTGGTGCAGCTGGTGGTGACTGTTGTTTTGGTTTACTTGCTTTTGTATTACTCTTTGCAAATTCCAAGCGAATTGTTTGAGGTAAGTCTGGGTCAAATTGCACTCCCTATATAAAATCAGAAAATAAATTGATTTAGATTACAAAACAAAAGGTTAGTTAACACAGAATTCATGAATAGATGATATGATCTAACATACCTGTAGTACTTGCTTTGCTGCCTCAGCATCAGCTCTTGAACCAAATGTAACAAATCCAACGGGCTATTATATATAACCAAAAAAAATACTTTGTTTCATCTAACTTTATTAAAACAACTCTTTAAAAGGAAGAAGAAGAAGAAGAAAAAAAAACTTACAGAGGATGTCTTTCCATTTTTGCTAGTCACTTTTAATTGTGAGCCCTCATAACCCTAATATAAGTGAACAAAAATATTAAAAATATATCTATCTCATTCCAATCCCAATACTTATCTAGAAAATATACTTACATCATATCCTCTAAATAATAAATATAGCTCCCGAGGTTTTGCGTCCATTGGTAACCCACTGACAAAAAGGGTTCTCACCTGTTACAAAAATTCAAAGAAGTTTTTTAGTTAATTTGATCAAACGGTAATAATAAATACCTACAACTTAATTTATGTAAAAGTTACTATAGTTGTCATAATTTTACACGTTATGCTTTATGATAGATACTGTACTATATGTAGTATACTCTTAATCTAATTTAATTTGCACATATAGATCCCATTCTACAGCGAATAGTCAGAAGACTCCACCCAAACACAATGTTTAGTATATAAGAGAAACACAGTAGCTTTATTAGTAATAATGACAAATTAAAATTACTATGTAATATGCAAAATTTCTAATGCATGCATTGACTGCATACTTTGTTATATGTGATGAAAACAATGAAATAAAATTTTAGTAGTTGCGTCTAAGCACATAAAGAAATTAATATCGTATTGTATCGAAATGTGCACATTTTTTGTGGTTGTGACTCGTATAAATGATACCAATTAAATGTAAATCATAATTGGTCCCCAACTTTCCTCTAAGATATACTTTCTTTTTTGACAGACATATTCCACATTTTAAGGAAATGGACAAGGTACAACAAAATCATTGAGTCATTCATTTTTCATCAAGAAATATATAACATGCTCATATTCTCAAGAAATATGACAACTGCAAATGAACTCATGTATACATACATACCGTATTTATTCTAATTATGGCCTGCTTCTAATTATAGCCGGTCTCTAGAATTAGCCGGGGGTTAGAAATCTAACTCTTGAGTTTTAGCCGGGCCTCTAATTATAGCCGGGTATTTTAAGAATTAGCTGCGTATTTAAGAGCGGAATAAATTTGTGATTTTGAATTTAAGCCGGGCCTCTTATTATAGCCGGGTTCTAGAATTAACCGGGGATCAGAGAGTCAAGTTTTGAATTATAGCCGGGGCTATAATTAGAATAAATACGGTATATGATATGATGCCTTTCTACTAAAAATTTACACCGACAAACAGCATAGTATTGTGCTAGAAAAAGACCATTCCTCGGGGACTGTTTGATTTATTTAGAAATGACAAGAGATAAAGAATGACTATGTAAGTATAAAGTATAATCCTTCATCAAAAAAAGCTGTTTTTGTGAAATACACATAATATATTTTTAGAGTGGCAACGTTCTGCTCAAGAGGATGAAACATCCATTTACTAAAACCTATTTTGCCATCATTATAACATGTCTACTTACCTACAATGTCTGCATGTCTATTCTTCTGTCCATTATATATATTCGTACATGTTTTATGCTAGATGAATATAATATGTATTACACAGATACTAAACTAAAATTGTCGTTTGGTACTCTCTCTTTCTACTATAAGAGTAGTAGCAGTAGTAGCATGTGTCAACGGATATACATGAATATAAGTGTGGTAACCACCCTTTTACTCTACGCCCTAATTTGTTTTTTTACCTTATAGTTCCAGTATATCTCTACTACTACTACTAAAGTTTCACGTATTTGAAGAGCCATTCTTATACTCCTTTCTGTCATATTGTCAACAAAATAAAGTAAAACGCCATAACAACAGTAGCAACTTGCTACTACTCCATATACTATATAGTTTTTGAAGTAGAATATTACATGAGCAAAGACACTAACATCAAAAAGAGAGAGAGAGAGAAGAGACACACACCTTTTACTCTTTCACTAATATGTACTTGATACTAAAAAGTGAATGCTTTCGTAATTCACTCTTTACATATGTGTGCTGTACTATTATATATACTCTATTTTTATGCTATACTATGTCATCGAGTTCTTTTTCTTGTTAGTACATAACACATCGACCTTATATAGAATAAAAGAACATGTCCCAATAATATATATTGTGTCTTTTATTGATTATATAGATTTTTCATTTCAAATGTAACCTAACACTAATAGGTACATTTTCTCTATTGGATGTTCCTTCACACATCAACTCAACTCAATAGAGTTTGGTTACGTGCTTATATCATAGTAGGTAAGGTACACAGAGGGATAAGAAACAGAATAAGAAGAAGAGAACAAATAAATAACAAAGTGAAAGTTTCTTTTAGAAGTAGAATATATGTATATGTATATGTAGAGTAGGGAAAAGCATTCAATTTGCATGGAATAATATATATATATATACTACTTTACGGATTTCCTTTATTTGTCATGAGGGTTCTTAAAAATTTTATGTGGTGGACGTGATGAGATGACATTTCACCACATTTCGTAATAATGATTGAAGCAATTCGATGTTCATTGTATATTATAGGCGACAAGACGACTAGCTGAGTGAAGTACACATAGGTACACTTTCTTGAACAACTCTATGTACATTCTACATAGTATATATATATATATAAGAAAACACCGACATTATTATGTACGTATGTTGTGGAGAAGAAGTCGAAGTTGTCATGTTGTTGAGTAGCCCATTGCTTCAAATATTTCATGAGGCCTTTTTGTTATTCTTCTGTTGCCTTGACTACCAAAGATAAACATAGATACGTGATATGAACGAATGAAATGAATAGTATAAATGGCGTGAAAGACGTGGCATAGTTGTTCACAAAAGCAGTACACTATATGCAATGTAACTATAATAAAGAGTTGTTGCCGTGAAGTGGAATTGCTAGAATTTGTTGGCTGTTGTTGCCAGTATGTATAGTATTTGTTTTTCTATACAAAACTCTATATCGATGTGGTTTTCATTTGACCCTCTCTCTGTGCTCCAGTAAAAATATTAATATATTGTACTTATTTACAAGTATGCCACAACAGTGCTAATATATGATACTTTACAATTCAAAATGTTGTAATTTAGTGTATGAGCAAATTATAGATATTTAGTCATACCATATATTACAAGAATCAATAATTAAGACAACTCACTCATATATTTAGTAGTTAGGTTTTACAGGTTATTTTTACAAAAATACTTCATAGATAGAGATTCTTTTGAGATACTACTAACTGCTCAATAACAGGTTTAGTTGCTAAGTAGAACTATATAATAATCTTTATTTTATAATGCCAAGAAACTCTATAACAAAAACAGATTTCTGTTTTCATCTAAGCATAAGCAAGTTCAATGTCCAGTTAAAAATCCTATATAACTTGATCAAAGCTTTAATTCCAGAATCGTATAATTTACACTTTGTTGTTACTTTCTCTCTTGAAACTTATGGAATCTATGGAAGAAATGTATTTGAAAGGCATGTTTTAGCCCTTAGTAAAAGGACTCCTTACTACTTCATTTACTTTACAGTGAAATGCTATATATGCCAGTTATGTAAGGAAAGAGGAAACTAAAGCATTTACGGAGATAACTCAACGAAAATTGGTTTTGAATAGTTTATGATTTGAGAAACAACAATATATAGTTGTTGCTTGCATCTTTTTGTTTTAAGCTACTCAAGAGTAGAACATCAGAACGCCATTATTAACACTTTCAAAGATAGCATATTAACCTACTTAACTTTCACTGAAGAGTAAAAAGAAACTTTAAAACCAAAATGATTCTGTAGCTAAATTGTATGAAGTATGTTCCATGAAAGTATCTAATTCTTTACAAAAACTAGAAAAGTAGCATATAGGTATATTGGTATAACTGGAACGAGCTCAACTCACCTTACATTTAGAGTACTTACTACACACCATATACACTCTACTGATCGATTGCCTTTCCTGTCACACAATTTTTTCACCTAGCAACAAGAAAGCTTTGCTGATTTGTTGTGGAAACCGGCTCCAGTGTACATATTATTATGTAAGTGCTTTATTGTTGTTACCCACTAAAAATTGCCACTTTGTGGAAAAGTAAAAATGCAAACTACTATGGAACGAACATCAAGAAAAGATGATAACCAACAAAATATAGAGAATTTGATGTCATTGGTTTCATGCTCGTCAATTCAATGTATATATTTAGTAATAAAATTGTACTTTAGTAATAATCAGTCAGCAACATATATCACACTTTTACCAGAGTAATACAAAAAAACAAATGCGTTATTCTAGCCACCGCAGTAATTCAGTAATTTTCATGCACCATAGTATGTACTTAATTCTTTGAAATTAAAACTTTATGACTTTATATGGAACATATATATGTAATCATATATCATATTTATAGTTTTTTTTTACTTTTGTTGGCTTCAAGTATGCTTCAAGGGTTGGAAAAGAAAGTAGGTTTTATATATAGTTGTGTATAGAGAAGATCAGGTATTTTTAAAGATTTACTGAAAGTTTGATAGCGAAAGGGACTTTTCAATTTCCAAGATAGAACTTCAACTTTGTCTTGGACATTTCAGTCACGAAAAGTAAGGGTGATAGAAAGCTACTCCACAGTAGTATTAGTGGTGGGTAGAAAAAAAGAGAGAGATGGTAAATGCACTCATCTCTATTGATTCCTTAGTTTCTAACTTTTCACATATTGTATGTAATGGACAGATATATATACACGGTGTAGGCAATAGAGAAAGTGGCTTGCAACATAATTTTCCTTTTCGTACAGTTTTTCACGTTCCAATCTTTCCATTTATCCTTGCTTACTTTTACTCCTTTACTTTAACATCACCTTTCTATTTTTTCTGAATCTTTTTTTCCTTTATGGTTACTTCTCTACACAACCTCTAAAAACACATAGAGCTGTAGATTACCTATATGCAATATGTACATACCTATAAAGAAGAAAAAAAAACATTTGAGTGTTGGCTACTAGCATCATTACGAAAAGAAAATCACCAATCTCTAAGCAACTCACCAAACTCTATATAGATACAACTCAACTTTAAATGGATTAAAAAGAAAGGTAGACATAACTACAACTATAAAAGTACTGCAACTATTGACTAGTAGTCAATGACTCTACGTTACTCAGGAAGTCCTGATCTGTAGTATTAAAAAATGCAGTAGTTGTTACCATGATGTTGTTGCTACTATATAGCTATTAGCCAGATTACATGTTTAAAAAGATTAACTTTCTCTTTTCAATCTTGGTAGTATTAGTCTGAGTCTGTATATTCAAAGTGTTCAACACAGCTCTGTTATTAGTCATAATTTGTTAAATATAATATATTGAAAATTATCATAGACATTTTGTTGCGCGAGTGTCTTTATGTCTTTATAAATAATGGTATTCAATGACATTCGTTCTCTATGATTGCCTATGATTCTCTATGATTAATACAAATTTGCTAAGCTTTCATTTAGAAAAACAATGAAGAAACTAGTAATTGGTCTTCTATTCATGTCAGATGATAACATGAAAATTTAAGCGAAGATATATGTCAACTCTTGTCAACCAAGAGCTCAGTTAGATGACCTCAAATCTATATATTCATGCATTAGAAAAAAATTATATCTATGTTACCCAAAAGTGTGCACAAAGTTACTTTTCTCGATCATGTGATGATGCTCTTGCATGCGGAAAAAACAATTCATTATTATATGCACCGGAAACAAGGAAGAATGAAAACTAAGAGGGGCGTGGTTATTTCCGCTAAGGGTGGAGGTTTAATCCAGGCTTCCGTTTTGTCCTAAAAAGTCCCGAAACTAGAAGCTCGTACATATATATACATATATAGAATATATTGGAATAAATAAACATAATTTTTTGTAGCAGATTGTTATCTCTAAGCTTGTGTAGTCAAATTATTGTGTTTTAAATGGACATAAAATATGCCCATGTTTAACAAACTAATCTACCTATCCTAAAATGACGACTACTGTTGTACCTACATTGTACTTTAACTTTGTACATATTTTGTTGTTTTTTAAAATGTAAATTGTTGATTTTGAATTTTATGAAAAAAAAACAATTTTCGATTTTCATCCAGAAGATGTATAGACAGAGACATTATCAACAAACAGGTTATTATTATATGGCGTCCTGATGGACAGGTAGAAAGAGCGGATCTTCGATTCGTTTCACTCACTATTATATATCCTGTGTCATATACATGGATGAAGTAACCTGAACCTTTAGCAAAGTGTGTAGACCAGTGCTCGGATTAAAACATGCATGCAGTTCATTACTTCCCTTGTTTCCTGTACTCTTGTATTCAAAAAAGTTGTACTAGTATATAAGTAGCATCAACATATATAATATTAATTTCACTTATACGCTCACTCATCTCTTGCTTTGCGAATGTACAAGATGATAAAGATGATATAAAGTAGATCTCTACACAAAATCCGCATGCAATATAGAAACTTTTAACTCTCTGACGCGTAGCGAAGCAAAGATACACATATAGGAATGCCTAATATATAGAATCAAAGGATTAGAAAAGAAGAAATACAGGTGTGTATCTTCTTCTTGTTTCAATCTTATTAAAATTATAACTATTAATAAAATCAATCATTTATAAGGTTTTAAGGGAATAACAGAAAATGGATAGTTAATTATTGCTCAAGTAATCATATTATATACATTGTCCTTTATAAATGTCAGAAATTCTCTCCCAAAATTGTACTCGAAACTCTGTTAAAGTATAACGACCTAAGAGGGAGAATTATAATAAGAGACAAAAGTTTCTTTTTACTGAAACATTAATGTACAAACATATATATTTAACTGCAAGTTTAACTAGACCGAAGGATATTAATAATGAATGTACTGGTATCATATTAAACATTACACTACTAAGTTGTTTTATTAAAATGGAACCAAACCACTGTCAAAAAATGGCACTGTCTCAATTACTGCTACCTTTCTTGTATCTTTTTTGAGTAGTGGCCTCTTCTTCTTTTGTTGCAATTGTTCTGGCTAGTGCATATATAAAAAGAAACCTACTCGATGAGTCCATTTGGAAAAAGATGGAAGACTCAGTAAAGTACCCAAATGATGATGATGAGTTATACAACTTTATAACTAAGAAAATATATATTATATGCACTCACATATTATATTTTACTCACTAAGAGAATAAAACTATACAATATCATTATTATGTTGTTAATGAGGAGATGAAGAAGAAGTTAGGGGTCATACGAGTTTTCAGGTTGGAAAGATTATCAAAGCCAGTAGTGTAGTAAACCATGACGAGTTCTACAGTTTTGTGGAAATGAGAGAAAACAGGCACACAGAAGAAGAGAGTGTGTGTGTATTTCTATATAATAATGTAGAGTATAAATATAATACAGAGTATGATGATGATTATTGAGTTGGCAAATATATATATATACACGATGAGGAGGAGAACCAGTAGAGAGAATAACATACTAAAAATGGTAGAGTAGAAAATTTCATGGCACATTACTCAAAGTTTTTATCATCTTATTCTTCTATTCTCCAATATATGCAATGCACATTCTGTATCATACTCTGTTTTATAAAATTTATATACAAGAGAGCAATGAGTGAATGCTCAATAGTATTAGAGAAGCTACTACACATCTTCATCCATCTGTAAAACTACCTGTCTTCTTCATATTAAAACTCTTCTCAATTCTCATATCACAAAATTTGCAATGAAAAAACACATTCATGACACAATCAAACAATTTTATGTATCTACATATATTATTATTGCCAAAGACTAAAAAAAATTTTGCATATGATACTTAATACTTGTCTTGCTCTATTCTATTCTCTTATAGATAACTGATGATTTCCAAATAACAATATTTTTCCACAAATGTATTTAATAATCCAAAAGTCTCAATTTTCTTACCTCTTCTTCTCCCGCAGCTGTATTGACAGAATCCATACTCTGGCTCAAAGCACTAGGTGTGTCCATGATTGAAATTGTTGATATTTTCACTTGTCACAAAGTTTAAAAAAAAAAGTTTCAAGAGTAGTTTTTATTTTTGACAAATCCTCCAAATCAGACAAGATTCTTTTTTCTTGTTTTCACATAAAATGAACACGTTAACGACTTTAGACTCTATAAGTTTAGAGTAGCACTTTAAACAAAATGAGACTCTGCTGCTGCTGGAAGAGTTTGATCTTTTACTCTATATGTCAAATGTTTCTTGAGACTCTGCGTTCCTTTTGGAAACATATAAAGAAAGAAGAAAAATCAAAAAGTCAAGTTATAAGTATTGTTACTTGTTTCATGGTATCATCGTATAAGATTATTATATTAGAAAGCTCTTAAAAATGTTTATAAAATTGCGAAATCTTTGCTACGGTGAAACAACCAGAAGAGAAACTATACTCATTTAGTTAGAACTCGACTGAGACACACTCAAAAACACAAAATATAGTGCTTAGCCACAAACAACACTTTTCTCTATGTCTGACTTACCACCACCTTACTTTAGCACAGACGTAACGTAACTAAACACCTGGCCAACCTTATATTTCTCTCGTAGCTCGCGACTAACTAAAGTTTTTTGAGCTTGTACTCATGTTGTGTTGTAGATATAATATTCTATGAATGATTGAAGCACAGGTATAAAATAGAGAGAAAGATATAATAAAGGTAGCCTATGTATTTTACTTACGTATACATATATATATATATAGTGTTATACATTTATATGTATTATACATCGCGAAAGCGATCGCAGATGGGCCTTAGCTTCCATTTAATATAAAACATTTTCTGTCAATTACAGAGCACAATTAAGTAAGTTGAGAGGAGTTATGTCTAGTATATATACCATGGTATATCCTACTAAACAGTTAAAGAACTGCAGTGCAGCAAATTTTGAGAGAGTTTTCTGTTGTATGCACAGATGACAGGTGTAAATAAACTCTTGAGTGATAGAGAGCACAATAATATATTGATTTACTAAAAACCTTTTTCTAATCAATTTAGATGTGTGAGTATACTAGAAGAGTTGTTCTTCTTTCTCTTCTTCTAAGTCTATATTATATAGGATATATATACATACGATATAAATAATGAAGCAAAGGCAACAGAGTATATTATATATAAATTCAATATAAATGTATTCTTCTAAAGATTGTGTAATATCTATGCAATAATATATTTAGCATGTAAACTGTCTTGCTGTCTTGGTTAGTTCTGTTGTAAGCTTCCAGACCTCTTGATCAACTTATATATATATATGGTAAACCAAAAAACTCTAATGTAGGGGCAAACTAGTTACATATGCCAGTATAAGTCTAAACTCTAATCGATCAAACATACGGCGACCGGAAACGCGGAAACAAAGGGAGAAGCCCGGTCTCTCAAAGATAATAAAAAACGCTCTTCTTCTCTCCATGAGAAGTAGCATATATACCTACTCTATATATATTTTGACTTTTGAGACTTGATCATATATACAATAACATTAGTTTAGAAATAAATAAAACTTCTAGTGCACAAAAAGCCACGCGACCATTATTGCTATTGTGGTTTGCTTTTTTGTGTATGAGAGAGAGAGATATCAAAAAATGTTTTGCTTCATAAGTTTCTTATGATTAAAAAGAACATAATATTCCTAAGTACCACAAGCAAAGCATTGACAAATTGGCGACAAATATATATAATTATGAAATGAAAGTGAAGAGTAAGTCAAGTCAAGCAAAATGAAAGTTGAGTGTAAAAAAGAGGGACTAAATAGTTTTTTTTACTGTATATGCACTAATATACTTACCAGAGAGATGCCACAAGAGAAAACTGATTCCGCAATGCTGGTACAAGTATTATGTAATACAGCAAAAGGGTTTTTTTCTTGTATATAATTTTGTTGTGGGATGATTGAGAATTGCACCTACAGTAGAATGAAAACTCTATATAACAAAGTAATGTGGGTACTTTGTTCAACACAGAATGTAGTTGTATTTTTAGGCACCAATATCAGTTGTTGTTATTAACACAATGTTATTTTTTAGTCTCTTTCTCGATGTCTTTGGTTGGTTTTAGTAGTAGTAGTAGTAGTAAATGATTTTTTTTAATGATGATGTTGTTGATGTTTTTCTTTCTAAGATTTTTTTTTGTATTTTTATATCTTTTCAAAAAGGCAATTAAAAATTACATATATACTCTGATTCACTATATAAATGTAGCGTCTTGGATGATTGATGATTGCTGATGACCTCTTAATAAAATGTATATTCTTATAGCTTATTATTATAATATGGTATTATTTTATATATACAATAGCAAATTTCGGGTTAATCCGATTTGTAATATATCCTTTATTCAATATTATTCAAGGCTAGGAAATTATTTCCTATTCGTGATAGGCAGGTATAACATGATATGTATCGTTATGTGTGATAGATTTTTTTTGCTTAAGGCTTCATGATGTTACTTTTGTCCATCTGCTGTATATTATATATACATTAGTTTTGATTATATCTTCCTTGCACAACAGTTTTTTAAAAAAATACAAACGGCATGTAACAAATACGTTATAACTTTTTACATAATTGAAATATTTTTATTAACTTTTTTTGTTTTTTTGTTTTTTTGTTGAAAAATATTAATAATTTATGCACGAGTCGAAGTAAGCAGAAAATGACTGAATTTTTCTTTAAATCTTTAAGATATATATATATTATGTTGTTATTAGCTGGTGCGACTCTAATGTTTATAAATAAAGTTAGATGAGGAATTGATAATTTTGACTGATTTACTGTCTAGTAGATTAGAACTTCAAGTAAAAGAAGTAAAAACAAGAGAGAAAATTTGAGAAAAAGATATATAGACAGGATGTGCAAAGGTGATTTTGAGCACACTGTTCTTAAATAGATTATATAGTTAGTTATTTTTAAGTGATTTTGGTTACAACAGAGGAATTAAAGTTGTGTAATTTGTGTAGCAGAATAAGCAGAACACGAAGAAGAATACTCACTCACGTCCTTGCAACTACAAGAATTTGACCAGAAATTCATTTAGCAACTAGCAAGAGAGTTCGGTCTTAGTCAATTGAGGAACGATCAAGTCCGAAAGAGAGAAAGAGGGTATCTCTATTTTCCAGAAAACCGTGTGTGTGTGTGTTGTGTGTGCATTATGGCTTTTCTCCAGAAGCCGCGCATACGGCAAGAGATTTCTCCAGGACGCTTGCTCCAGCATCAAACTTAAATGCTATATTTTCCCCTATATATATATACCTATGTATAATAGAATATACTTTCTTTTCCTTATGTTGTTGTTCTTTGGATAATATACATAGTAGTAGTATGAATGAGTATTGAGTATCAAATGCCACAAATATACATAAGAAAACCTTTTATAGAAAAACAATGACTGAACAAAAACATCATGGAAAACATTAGCAGAAGAAAACGAAAGAGTCAAAAAAATGTTTCAAAGAGCTGCTTCAGAAGGCAACAAATATAAAAACTTCTATGCCGACAAAATTTCAAAAACATATAATATGAAAGCAAGGTTTATTTCCTCTTTTTATATTATTCTTAACCAGACTTCCGGAACACCTTCCGCTCTCTGCAACAACATCTGGAGAAGACAACCAACCTCACCTGTCTTCTTGTACTTAGAAAAGAACAAACCTGTTTTTTGGCTCATGTCTCACGTACTACTCTACTCACATATATATAAGAGACTTGTACTATAGTATGCTAGATTATCGAAAATTTAAAAAAGATATCTTGCAATTTCAGTTTAATAATACTCAAGGCATATGCATTTGATATGTTTTTCATAAGCACTTTTAATTTTCATGAGTTTTGATAGTTTTAATAGAATTGAATCGATTCTAATGAGTCTACTATACTATATATAGATTCAAAGTCTTATGTATATATATATATGTACTTTGAGCCTAGAAGACACAGGAGTAGTTTACAAAAAGATAACAATTTCCGGTTTCATCTATAAAGAAGAGCCCTTTTCTCTTTCTTACTCCTCACGAATGTATCTCAATTGCCTTTTCAAGTTTACTAAAGTACAGTTGTGTACTTACAAGTCAATACTTTGTAAAATCAAATTATTATATTACTCTCTTTACTATGCATATGCTGCTCCAAGTGTCGTCCTTTTGTCTCTCACAGTAGACTTATACCAATATATATTAGCAGATGGTTAGCTGACACTCAATTTTTTTGTAAGTAATGAAGTTCATCCTATGAACTTGCTATTGAAATGTCAACAAGATTGTAAGTAAAATGAACTCTTACATCTTTGCTACATACTACATGGCTGGCCTAAAAGTTTCCAATGAAAATTAAACAGCATTCGCGTTCGTGAAAACATATTATAAACGTACATATGTTAATATGCATATAATGCATTATATAATTTTTTAATCAATTTAAAAGGATATTCGCGTTAATACATAGTAAGTTATATATGTATATGATACTTTTGAACCTCTGAATTGAATGATTTTAGATGAATTTCAACTTAAAGTTTTAAGTATTCACAGTCCAGTTATATCGTTACTATTATTGGCACTCAACATAACAACTAAATTATATAGAAGAAGATTTCAAATATATATGACAACAGTTGAAACAGATGAATGCTCTGTATGAGAAATCATTACTGGACATTGACATGACAAATCATTTGAATTGCTTTTAAAACAATTCTAATTATTTAGTATATCAAGCGACAATAAGTCATTGATAATTACATCACAACATTTTATATATTTACTTCATGTATATATTTTTAAATGCCTAGTAGGCCTAGAAATTACTTTGTTTTCGCATATATACTTTATCGTATTTATATCATCTTTTTTACGAGCGAAGTTGTATAATAATTAATTGTATATATATATTCATCTTAAATTTTTGCTTGGCAGCTATACTAAATACATAATGCATATTATATAACTCTCATGTAATACAATATGTGACTGCAAGTGTTTGAAATTCAAATTCTTAGTATTGTTGATTGACCATTGAATTTGTAATTTTTTTTATGAAGAATTTTTTTAATATCATGACGTCGATATAATTTTACAAACAAGTCAGTATTTTTTTAGAAATGGTACCCTTTGAACTTGTTTTTCTTTTTTTATATATTGTTCTAAAAGACGTCTATGAATGAATATGATATCTTATTATTGCACTAAAATTTATCATCATCATATTTCTGCATTGTTTGATTTTGTTGACTACTATATGTTTATATACAATTTTTTCCTATTTTTGCTTAAAATAGTAGTTAGTAGTATTTAGGTGCACTGCTGATTGTTTAATGAATCAATTTCAGTCAATGGAATGAAACCTCAAAATTGCTCTTCCTTGAATCTCTGAATTGCAGAGTTTGCGGATTACTTCTTTAGCTGAAATTGATGATATAAAAAGAGAATAAGTTCTTTTTACTAATCTTGTTACTTTTCTTATAGTTAAAAATAAATAATCATATATGACAAATTACCAACCTTGGTCAGCCGGAAAGACAGTATGTGGTGGAGGTTCCAACTATTAATTAAGTGTATCATAATTGTATTATGAGCGTATAAATATTAAAATATAAAGCAATACCTGGCCAGAAGATACTAGCTCAACAAGTTGCCTCAACTGATCTAATGTTCCAACATCAACAGCTTTAATGCTCTGTTGCCTCTCTTCAGCCCGTCGACTGAATTTTGGAAGAAGACGATCAGCAACTTCAGAGCTGATAAGCACAATTCCTCCCTTTATTTTAAAGAGAATACAAAATTCAATATTTGTTGAACTAAAATTTTTCCAGATTATTTTAGAGTGTATGTTTATTATTTATAGTTATGTTATATATACCTTGCTGAGACATTGAAGGGAACGATGAAGACTACAAGAAATATATTTATAAAATGTGAAATTTTCATTTGTATATCTTTCATTTGATAGTAAACTATGAACATTTATTTTATAGATTAAAAATACTAACCTACGAGAAGTTGTACCAAAATCTATAACAATGTCCACTTCTCCTTCGCATGAATCTTTAGTTCTCTCAATAAGAACCTTTTCATAACAGTCTTCATTCCATTGTACAACATTTACATTTACACTATGATGATTCAATCAAGATTTAAATTAGTTTTACAATATTCATAAAGAAATATATATTATATTTTGACATACTTTGCAGATCCTTTAGCTAATAGAATCCCTTCATCACGGAGACATGCAACTGCCAAAAGGATTTTATCACTCACATCTTTTAAGTAATGTTGAGCCAAACTTAATGCCCATAGTGCAACTAAAGGAGTCATATAAAAGTCATAATAACAAAGTTTCAGACTTTCTCTCTTTAGCTAATAGAAAATATTATTAATACTAAACTTACGTCCACCAGTACCAACAACTAGAACTTTGACTTTCTCTGTTACTCGGGTCAAATATTTTTCAAGTTATAAATATAGCAATTTTTATCAAAATTTACAACAACAACCTACCTGTTTCACCTTTTTCACTGAGAATCTTGGTAATGTGATTTTTTGCTACCTGCACAGTATTCATTGCCCAAAGTGCACCAGTTGGAAGCTAAGTAAGTGGACAAATGACAACATGAAAATTAATGTAAGAATAAGATTTTAAGAAAGCTTTGCTCTACTAACCATTGCAGCTACACTCAATGGCATTAGATCTGGAACTTTTACAAGGAACTGCAAATCTGGTACTGTCATATATTCAGCATATCTATCATCATAACAAATTGTTTTATAACAGTTGAATGGTATATAAATCCAAAATTTCTTTTACCCATGCGGCAAACCCTCGAATGGATAAACGACAACTTTGTCTCCAACATTTATTGAAGGATCTAAAATTTCTGAGCCAAGAGCTTCAACAATTCCAGCAACCTTCATAGATTTTATCAAGAAATTTAGTTAAGTTATGCATTATGTCATACAAGCATTATTTAATTGAAATATACTTCATATCCAGGGAATAATGCTGCATCTCTTATTCCATAATTAGATCCAGATCCAGCAGCAGCCTGAGCAACTCCTCCTTGTTGTTGTTGTTGTTGTGATGTTGGAGCAGTAGTACTCGTACCAATACAGATAGTTGAAACATCTCCAGTCAGGCTAGTTAAACTAGGCATACTTGTTAAACTAGAACCTGATGAGATACTTGATTGTGAAGGCGTCCTTCGTAATCTAGAACAAAATTATTACGTATAAGACTTCTCATAAGAAAATAATACTGTCATTATAATGTGACATGAACTTTTGACTTCTTTATTACGAGTTCATTATTCATTGAGTAATATGAGAAAGTATTTTATGCTTTTGTATTGTGTACTATTTTTTGATATAATAGTACACCTCGTAAGTATTACATATGAGATTCAATTGATGAAAATCTCTACAAAACTCCTATTATATTTTACAATATAATTGTATAGAAACCCCTGTGCATTAATTAATTTGTTAGTTTTTCTATAGGGAAAAGAAGATAGCAGATTAGCTTATGATTCATAGGAGGAACTTTTTCAACAACACTTTTGAAATATAAATGACATACTAACCTGTAGCATGCACCTGCACATTCCACCTAAAATCAATTTAGTATGCATATGATATTATTGTTGAAAATGTTAAATGTATCTCAATGAATTTAATAATTTACCCTAATTCTTGCTCCAAGTGTAGGAACATCAGGGACGGGCACATCAAAACTAAAGACACAATCTTTTAACAGGGGACCAGGACTTTCAATACTAACTTGACGACAGAGTTTGTTGATTGTAGTCGTAGGCTGAGTTGGCATACTATTAACTCGACCCCTAAAATATATATATATATATATATTGTAACTCATTAAGTGTCTCATTATCAAAAAAATGACAAAATTATCACAATATATTTAAAATATTGTGATGATTTTTACCTTGAAGTTCCAGGGGGATCATTTCCCATATTATCCAATTTTTCTGGCATGCCAAATATTCAGGACCTTATTTGGAAGTTAAACTTTGAAAAAATGTGATTTTATTGTAAATGTAACCGAGTCAGAGAATTTATTACTCTGCTAAACGTTAAATTAATATATGAATGTTGATTTTAAAAAATGCAATGTACAAAGACTGATTTACTAAAATTGATAAAAGGCTGGGTGTATATCTAACTGAAGAAGTTATGAGACGCTCTTCTGGTCTTTTATATCTATCTATAAATTGTTGACACTGTGAGAAATTAATGAAGCTTCAATGTATGTAACTTTTATTTACATCAACGGATTTTTACTTATGAGAATTTGGAACTTTGGAATGATTTGCGTGTTTCTTGCACTGGAATAAACTAGACGTAAAATAATATACTCCGTATAAACATTATGCTATATGTCATGTGTGCATGAAGAAGTTTCACTCGTTCAGGTCGTGCTAACATCGATCGGGTATTCTTCGTTATTTTTCGGGTACTTTGTTACGTATAATATTGTACATCTGTGCTTTTCACTAACGCTATGAATCCGATTTCTTATACACTGTATCTATGCAAGCCAATTACTTTTTCAAATATAAGAAATGTAATGAAAAGATAAATAATATAGCTGCATTAATTTAAATATGCAACTTGCTGCTATGTGTAGCACAACCAAAATATAAAAATTCCATACTTTAATGAACACGTAGCACTCTCAGTCAAGCCAGTAACAGGAAGATAATACAAATAATATGTCAAATAGAGAATGAAACTTTACATAGTTTGTGTTATATATATATCGTCGTTCAGACGCCGACGTCGAATATTTATTACAATTAATTATAGATAATAATTTTCAGGTAGACAAATTCATAATATAGTTATATAAGACGGCCTGATTGTATAAATCCAAAGAAAAATTTTATTGTAGCTAGTTGTTGTGAATTTACGAGCCCCTGAAATCAAAATATAAGATCAACATTAACTTTACAAAATAAATCCTGAATAAAATGTTAATTGAGATAATAATATATAAGTAAACTTACACAATAATATTATTAATAGGAATATGAATGAGTTTCACAAAGAATCCAATGAATCCCATAATACAGAAGCCAATTGCAGTTGCCATTGCAATTTTCTGAAATTCTGAAAAGACAAAAATCAAAAGGAAGAAAAATTAATATTTTGTTTTGTTTCAAACATTTAAAATTTATATTTACTACACTAACTAGTTGTTATTTATCATATTTTTAACTCAAGGTTGTCATAAAAACTCTTTTCTTTTCAATAACATGTGTTTTACAATACGTTACAACTGTTGATTGATTGATAGAACTACAAACTAAAAATGAAAATAATTTTATTGTGGTTCAATTTCCTTACCTTTTCGATCTGGCTTTGTACATCTTTTTACAAGTCGTAAAGAATCCTTGGCAAACTGACGTCCAGGCTCAATAACACTCATAACTTGATCCATTTTGACTTCAAAAATTGAGTTAAAACAATTAATAACCAAATATATGACAAAGTTACTTGCTCGACCGACAACAAGAGAGTAAAAGAAATGTGTTTTGACTTATAGAATAGAACGTACAACGTAAAGGAATTCTCTCCACGTCAGCTCACGTAAGCCAAATAAGCTAGGGTGATGTTCAAAATGTGCATCCTCTTTCTTCTGCGTACGATGGAGTTTGAGGCCAAAATTATTTCTCACACAATTCAGTTAGCTTTCTGTAACTGTTATATTTTTGACATTTGAAATTCAGAAGTATTACTAGTCACAATTATTTTAAAATTTTAGCATATGAAAAGCCTCTAATAAATCATATCTATCATAAACAAAACCTTTCTTAATCTCTCTCTCTCTATATATATATATATATATATTTGATATTTTGAGATGATGCGTACAGGAAATGTAATCTGAGAGCTAATTAGATGTGGTGATAGTACATACTTAGATTTGCTATGAATCATGACGTTGGACGTTGATTAATGTCACGACAAACAAACAAACAAGATTAAATTACAAAGCTAATTAAAGTTAATAGAAAACTCTTGAAGAATAATAAATACATCTAGCTTCTTCTAGGGGTAATCGGAGAGATTTTATTTTTTATGCAAGGTGCAATACGGCATATAGGATAGAGATTAGAGATAGAGAAACGAAACTTCAGTAGCAAAAAAAGGCTTCGAGTCATGTAACAGAATTATTTACAGAGAATCTCGTTTTGCAATTTGTAGCCTCAAATTACAAAGAGAGAAATCATTAATCCAGGCTTCGAAAATATTAAAATACCTTGTTTATTGGTGATTACTACTGTACACAGTACTACTGTATAATTTACTTAAAAATTTCTTTATATTAAAACCTACCTTCAGACTCTATCATTAATCTATTCAGTAAGAAGAGAATCGAACATGGAAAAAATTGACCTATACATCATCTTTACAATCAATAGTATCACATTTATTAAAAAACTCACTTACATCCCTTAAGCTTTGGCCTGAGTCATAAATCGTTGCTCATATTAATAGACAGAGCAATTAAATATATTGTACATATATTACATTCAATAGTATGAATTCAGAATTGACTCACAGTCGATACTTTATTATCTTTATGACTGTGGTTTATTATAAAAAGAATATCTGATCTATATGCAAAAAAAAAACTATACATACTAAATCAAAATCAATTTGCATATTGGAAACCTTCGACACTGATTGTAGTTCTAAGGAGACACAAGAATTTGTGTATTCAACATTCAGAATAACAAAAAGAAATCTTTGTTTTTATTTGCATCTGTAATAATAAAAAAAATATAATACAAAATGCTAAAAAGGAACTCAATCAGTAGGTTGTGTTTGCAAATCTAAACAAAGCAATACAAAGAAATCTGTTGTTGTGCTTATGAACTAAGGCATAAATTTTGTATATTTATGAATTTTAGATCTGCTGTGAAATTATAAAATTGAAAAAGACATCAGTAAAGGCGAAGTTACTGGTAGAACAGTTAGTACATTTAGAAATTCTATATATATGTAGGCCAGGCATTAGACAACGTGACATGCATGATGGCTTTTAGGCTAAAAGGCTTTGATTTCTCCAATCATTCGATTGAAAGTATGGACTTTGACGAAAAAATAACTCATGGAAACACCTACGCAAAAGTAAAGGCATTTTTACCCCACCTACAAACATTTTGGTTTTCAATTTCACATATGTACTGATTTTTCTTGTCACGTTCCTCAAACTCACTGTTGCAAAAAATTATACGCGTAATTACGTATCAAGTATTAATCCCTTTGATGGTGATTCATGTGCAAAATAAGTTAATTAATTTGTCACAGCATTCTTCCAACTTCAACTTGTGAAACTTTTCGACGGTTGAAAAAGGCCAATGTGTTACCATATATATATATGACATGTCGCACATCTCAAATCATGTCACTGCTATCAGTAAATAGAATCACATATCATGAAACTCATACAAATTATTCTTTCCAGCACCATAAAATGTCATAAACTCTGTATTTAATATGAAAAACTACTACCGTAAATGACTGGATAATATCTGAGGTATTATTTCAATCACTGGCCTCTACCATTAGGTGATAGCTTAGGTAAGCAGTGTATTAAATTAATATACGGTCATTTACGGTATATAATTTCAACCAATATACATACGTCAGACTGCCTGTCTATTAACCAAAAAGAAAAGAGAAGAAAATGTCATGTTTACATATATTAGACTCACTCCTCAAATTCTATTTATAACACACTACTTGAAAGATTTCTGATTCACAATTTTATCTGATAAAAGTTAATATTGACAACAACTTTTCATCACCATTATACTACATTAGGAAATCTTCATATTTGTTTTTGATGTTTATGAAATAGCTAGAAGATGACATATACAATTTAAGTCAAGTCAACTTTTCCAAGTAGTTTTTATAGCTTCTCTCTGGTCGCCCTACGCCTTGTTTTTTTGTAAATTGAAGAAAGGGCCATTACTCGTCAGTAGTGGCTGTTGCCCTGTTTTCTTTTAGAAGTTTGACAACTTGTTTTTTAGGTTGTTTGTTCCACACAACTATAGAGTATATAAGTATGATGAAATAGAGAGAGATAGAAACGGGGTGAACTTTGTTACATAGGTATATACGTGACATCAAACAAAAAATAGGAAGGTGGATGAAAAAGGAAAGTCTATTGATGACAGCAGCGCAAACGTCCCAAAAAAACTGCTTGTTCAGCAGGAAAAATGTAGGTGCATAGATAGCATTATGGAACAAAATTCAGAGTACTACAGAAGAGTAGAAAGGTGAAAGAGAAATATATATAAAGAAGCTAAAGTCTAACTATTTCAGTTCATTCTACTTAGAAACTTGACCAAAGACGATTTACAAACTAGGATAGTTGGCAAAGGAAGTTTTCCTTTCAAGTTTTTAAAAGTGTAGTAGAACAAATTTAAGATTTTCGTCTGAGTGAGTCAACAACATTTGTAGGGGACAAGATTGACTAAAACAGAAAGAGAACAGAAGAAAGAAAGAGCGAGAGTCAACGACAAAAAAAGAGATACAGGTAAGACAAAAATACTATATTTTATCTGTTTCTTTTGTAGACAATTAACTAATTTTAAGATCAGAAATGTAACTCTAGAAGAGAATCTAGAGAGAATAATTAATTATAGACGGTGAGTCTCATCGGGTGAGACTTTTTTCTATAAAATTTCTGTATAATATGTAGGACATGGGGAAATAAGAGACACTTTTTCTTAAGCCTTTTCTTCATAATGCTAAGATAGAAAAATTGATTTGTACTACAATTTTGTATCTGCTAAGAAACTTCTAGCTTAATAGATCATTACGATGATGACATCATTAGCATGTACAATTAGTAGATAACCTATCAATCATTAGAAATATAACATTATAAAAGTACGTCAAGTATGTAGAGCAGAAAAGATGAAAGCTTTCTCTAGTAAAAGCAGAAAGTAAGCATGGCCTGAAACAAAAACCGACAGAACAGATCATCTTTGTATCATTACTTTCCTTTTTTTCTTGCTGACATCACATAGTAGCAAAAATAGCCAAAAAGGTATATAATTATAGACTCAACTTTACCACGTAATAATTGACTTCGGCCTACAGACAATGCACAATGACATAATATTGACCAGTTTTGTAATTATTGCGTAGAACATATATATATACATGTATGTTTGAACAGTTAGAGCACAAATTGTTAAAAGAATGAATGGTCAAAAACTACAATTTACATGTTTACCTTTTGCGCTAGAGAAAGAACAAAGAGAAATCTGCTAGAACAATTAGCTGCAATTTCTAAAAAAAATTAGATGCAAATGAATGTAGACAAATATATACAACACCTACGCAATCTATACAAAACAAATTGTTGCAGCAATTATTATTTTGTTACAAAAGAGAAAGCAAGTCTCACATTGCCCCATGGCAAAGAATTTTGATATTTTATATCATGAATTCTAGCTTTATATAGCCTATATGTCATAGTAGTAATTATGTACAGTACATATAAACTCTATAACTAAACAAGATTTTAAAAAATTTATTTTTTAAGGCAATGAACTCGACTGGAATATGGTTAATCGTCGTAATTCTAGGAATAGGTTACATGAGTTATGAAACCAACATGGTGGCAGGTGAAGCATTTAGCAGTATGGAATCTGAAGGACGACCTCAAAGGTAGTAAAACTTTTCGAAAGCAATTTTGATCATTTTCATTGTTGATAAATACATAACATTTAATTTTGTTTCCAAAAGACCTCGAGTTTTCACATCACCAGACGAGCTTCGTAACTATCTTGAAGCTCTGAGCAAGTATTATGTGCTGGCTGGACGTCCTAGGTTAAATTTATTTTTTTACAGAATTAGATTATTTAAAAAAGTTAATCTAAAAAAAATATATATATATATTCTATTTATTTGTTACAGATTTGGAAAAAGGTCACCAGGAAAGGATATGAATGGATTTTCAAATAATATTTCTCCTGCAGATATTTATGAAATTTTTCCTAACGAAAAATAGTTATATAATTGTAGTTCAACTTTCAAATAAAGCATACATATATGACATATACTAGTTATTATGTCCCATTCACTTAGAATTTATATAAATAGTTACTATATATGACATTAGAACAATGTTACAGTAATGATAAATTTCTTGTACTAATGTAGTATATGAGTTCTCATGTAATATTGATTATGTCTGATCATTTAAGTCGTATATTTCCCATAGTTATAGAATATAGATAAAATCAAGAAACTTTCAATTTTCGTCAATATCTTTCGGAACATTATCTATTGACTTTTAATGTCAAAACGCATCTAAAGTAAGTTGAAAATAGATGTATGTAGTGGTGAATAGAAATATCCTTGGAGTATATTGTGCATGTGGTTTATGCCAAGAAGATTTACACAATTTCAATTAGATTTACAACAACAAGAACTACTACTAATAAAAACATTTTGAAAAAAGTATATAAAATAAATTCTTCAATTCATATATAAATATATTATATATGATATGGCTATATGCTTCTCCTCTTATTGCGTACATAACATTAATAAAACAATCACGTATCATAAATAAATTCGATTTATTTGGACTTCAGACTTTCAACTCAATTTGACATCTCAAATCAATGAGTACGACATCATTAAATAAATATACATATATCTATGAAATTTCAACAAGACAATACTTATATACTAATGAAAATTTAACATATAATTTAACACTGGAAATGTTTAAAGAATAGGTAAAAATGATAAAGTAGCCCTTCTTCATATCACACAACTCAACATACAGAAAAAATTCGATTTGCTTGCTGGTACCTGAAAATATAAATCTTTAAAGTTTTTTCAGCTTTGATTCAATTGCTGTATATTGTATATGTATTTATCATCTAAGTAAGTAGTGGTTAGAATATTTTGGGAATCATTATTCTGTCAAAAATTTATTAGTCTTCCAATACTTCAACTATTGTACGTAATGCATCTGCTTCATGCATTTCCAAAATTGCAATTGTTCCATCATTAAATGCAAAAGAGAGTCCACCATCAATTACAATACATGCATCAAAACATCTAGAACGAATTTCCATTCTCTTAGCGAACCCCCTTGGTACAATTTCTAATGCATATGGTAAAGTATACGATGAAATTGGATCTCGAATTGTGTACAACATTTCAGGTGATTCTATATATATATAAATAAAAAAGTACATTAATGTATCAAATTAAAAACTATATATTATTATATAATGACCTGGATGAAATACAAGTCGATTGTTGTATAGTTTTGTCACACGCTCTACCATCGACTTGTTAACTACACCTGAACCAGGTGACTTTTCTTCCTCGATTATCTTAAAAATTTCTTCAATTGTTTGAGAAGATATTTTACTGATATTATATGACCAGGATGTAGAACCTATTTCAAAATATGAAAAGAAAAACATATATTTCTTATTATAATGTATATGATTCAATAATTTTGAAATACAACAAGATATAATTAGTTAGTTACCTGTTCCAGTGGAAACACAAAGGCCAGCGTTCTTTGTTTTTATTCGCTCACCATCATCAGCAGATACCTCAAAATATGATACCCTAGCTGAAACACATTCTCCAAAGTAAATCTACAAAAATATAATATTTCTATATACATATATGTTGTTTGTACTGTGACGTTCATACTGTAACAACAATATTAATATTACCTCATTAAGTGCCAAAACTGGCAGAACTCTTTTTTGTGGATTTTTCATAGGTTCCTGATTTGAAACTGATCGTCGTTCCTCTTGAAGACATTCGAAAAACCTTTATATATATATAAAAAGTAAAAAGGATATTAAAATATCATTTACATTGCAGACATTGCAGTGATTATATTTTTCCTACCTATGCTCTGGATGTTGTAATTGCTGATCATGTAATTCAATAGGCGCTTGATAAACAGACTCTCCAACTAAAGTTGCTCTAATTCTTCTTCGGAATGTCCATCGAAAATGTCCCTGTGATTCAGAAATATTATGTAATATGCATTACATTTCCATTTTCAATAAGAAATTCCTTAATTACCTCAAATAGTTTACGAACAGCTTCACGAATATTAATTGAGTATTTTTTAGGAAGACAAAGATGTCCTTCTGAGCGAGTTGGGTCAGTATTGAAGCCAATTATAGGTTTTTCTCTATCTTGAATTCTACAAGCTGCCATGAGAAATGTTCCATCTCCTCCAGTTGTAATGATAGCATCAGCCCATTGTATGTTTTCCTATATTTTGATATAAAAAATTATAATAAGAAAATTTTCGCTTTTTTAAATTAACAGAATAAATATATCTAAAATAACCTCTGTATACTCAAATCTGTTTACGACACGAGTTTCCACACCAAACTCTTGGAAACATTTTTCAACTCGACTTTCACAGCCCTATTAAATAAAGATATATATTAGATGACATTAATTAAAATACTATGTAATATGGTTTATTAATTATGGTATATATACTTTATGAATATAATGATGATATAATAATGTGCTGTAATCTGAACCTCTTTTTCTAAGTGCTTGTTCAAGCTCTTTTTCATCCAAATTTGGTTGACGAAGTTTTTCAAATTCATATCGTGACAACTTTGTCAAAACAAGAACCTTTTTCGGTGAAAAAGTAGCAGCAGTAGAAGATGTCGGGCATTTGGAATATTTTCTTAAAAATCTACATGTAGTGTTACTAGCTGTATATGGAAATAAATTAAAATAGAAAATATACAACTTCAGTATTTAGTGGATATTTAAGACAGAGAGACATAACAACATACCGGCAATAAATTTCTGAAAAATCATCAGAGAAGAAGATACAAGCATAGTTTTTGGAAATCATGGATATGAAATTACTTTCGTAAACCTACAAAAAAACATTGAACAACATTATAATTTTATAAGGAAATGTACAAATTAGTGTTTTACAATATATAAAAGAGTCTTTCAAAGAACTATGTACTAATAAGATCGAATATAACATATAAATGACTTTTAAACCTGTGTTTGGTTTCAATAATGTACTTGAACTGAGAGTTGATCCATTACATCACAATTATGTCAACAGTCAGAAGAAGGTTAGTTATTAGTATGATGGTGAAATTGGATGATGAAACGACTAGATCTTTAACTTTTAGCTCACTAATAAAACTCTGTCAACTTTTGTTTGAGAGAGAATGTTGGAAATCTTTAATTCAATTCTCCTTCCTCGTGAAGAATACTAGTCAGATGTGATTTCGATTTTACATCACAGACAAAATGAGAGTATGACTTTGGTTTGGAGTTGTTTCATTATGTCTCAAAATTTTTGAGATTTCAATTACAATAATAATTTCTCATAGTCAATAGACTACACACAGTAAAGGTACAAGGAACAGACTGGAAACAAAAGGTATATGATTTTGGACAAAAAAGTTAATAAATCCAATAGGACACAGGAGGCAAACTGAGATTAGTAGGAAGTCTTACATGATTAGCAATTTAGTACAAATAATAAATAATTAAAAATGCTAATGTCTCAAGTTAAATTACAAAAGTAGATCAGGAACAAATAGCCATATAAAAATTGTATGTTCACTGACTTCACTGAAAGACTAACTTGATTAACTTTTTTACTATTACTACTAAATAGTAAAATAGTACAGTCTGCACCACAGAGTCTGCAGATAGACATTTATAAAGAAAATGAAACCAAGAACTAGTCATTACTGAATCATAAATTATCAAAATTTCATAATTAATTGTAGCACGGCGTGTCCATGAATGATGGTTCATGACTTTGTGCTTCCAAAGAACCATCATTTGTCATTGAATGAATACAGAATTCCAGACTTAGGTCCACTTTGTTTTCTCCACTAAAGCGGTATCTTTAAATTTCCAAGGATTGTGTGAAAATGTAGTAAGTAATACAAAAAATAAAGTTGAACAAAATAATATTTAAAAAATCTTTGGCAATAAAATTGAATGGCTCAAGTAAGTTGGAATGAAACAAGGTTTGTCAAATAACATTTAATAATATTTTATTATTAATTTACAGGAAGATTGAGCAAATGTTTTCAGATGCCATAGTAAAAAGAAGAAACAAGGGTAGGGCTAAATCTCATCATCATCATATATATTTTCTTAAAAAAATTATATATGATTATTGATAGTAAGTTAGTGAGATGAAGAATTCCAATATCATCGTCATATTTTCAATTTACCATTATTATTATCAGCATCTCATCAACATATTATGAGATCCAGAAGAAGTGAATGTAGAGTAATGAATGTAATCAAACAACCATCAGCTGTGGTGGTCTGTGTGGCTGGATTGTTTTTTGTTATGTATCTAGTTCCATGGCATAATTTGCCAAATGTTCAAATTCCATTGCCTTCTCTGTCTCTGACAACTTCAAAAACGGAAAATTATTCAATATCTAGTAGTTTCTCTCCAATAGTAATCAACAAGTCATCCAACAATTTATTTCTTAAATCATCAGTACCCACAGGACTTGTGCCATATAGAGCCATATCAAATTCCAATCTTATTTTTAATACTAGGTAAGTTGTTGTACTGTTATAAATCTATATATTTAGAAGTTTTTTTTACATAAGTTTTTTTTCTTTTTCAATAATAATAATAATAATAGCGGCTCAGATGTCATTGTCATATTACATATTCAAAAAACTGGAGGCACAGCTTTCGAAAAACACATCGTCCAAGATTTAACAATGGAACAGCCATGCATTTGTTGGAAGAGACGAAAGAGATGTAAATGTCCAAGACCTACACCAAGTAATTTTATTGTTTATATTACACTACATATTACAAACAGGCAAGAAGCTTGTTTAATATTTTGTAACTTAACTTTTCAGATGGTATCTCTCGTACAAAAAGTGAAAACTCTGACCCATGGTTATTTAGTCGCTTTTCAACTGGTTGGATATGTGGTCTACATGCTGACTGGACAGAATTGACCTCGTGTGTTGATAATGCCCTTGACCAAGCTCATGGTTCACCAATTAAACGAAGGTATAATATTTTGTTTACCATTTTGTAGTAATGACTATATTATATTTTACTTATTTGTCTATTTTACAATTATTTATATAGATATTTTTATGTTGCAATGATTCGAGATCCTATACATCGATTTCTGTCAGAATTTCGTCATGTACAGCGTGGTGCTACATGGAAGTCATCGAGACATATATGTAATGATAGATATGCAACACTGGAGGTAAGAGAAGTTGCATAACATACATATAAGCGTGCATAGTTTACTAAAAGTATTAAAATAATCATTATAAATAATACAGGAACTTGGAAGCTGCTATTCTGGGCGTAGCTGGACAGGGGTCAGTTTAATGGAATTTCTTAATTGTCCTCACAATTTGGCCTTCAATCGCCAGTAAGAAAAATAAAGATTTACTACTACATAACAAGTTTTTAGCTCAATAACATATAGCGTTCATATCATAAAAGCTCAACAGATTTAATCTATACACTATATTGTTTTGTTGTATAGAACTCGAATGTTGGCTGATTTATCATTGGTTGGTTGCTATAATAGGTATGATATTTCAGCAAATTAAAATTTCTAACAATGTACTGGACTTGTTATATAATAATGCATCAATACATTTTTTGTCATAGATCATATCTATCTGAAGAAGAAAGAAATAGAATACTACTTGCGTCAGCCAAGCACAATTTAGAATCCATGGCGTTTGTTGGATTAACTGAACACCAACGCGTAAGTTAATATTTGTATTATTTGTGTTCTTGTCATTTATTTTTATTGTTCCAATAGATTTCACAATATGTTTTTGAAGAGACTTTTAAAATGAGGTTCAAAATTCCATTTACACAACATGAAGATACATATTCCAAAGCTACATTAGACAAAGCAAAACCAGAAGAGCTTGAAGCTGTTCGTCGTGTAAACAGTTTAGATTTAGAGTTGTATGCCTTTGGTGATCAATTACTTCAATCAAGATTTAAAGAATTAAAGAAGAAGGATGCAAATTTTGAAGATCATTATAACTATTTAGGTACGTAAAGTGTCGTTGTTCTATATCCTTTAAAGCTCTAACTATTACAATTGTATATATACAAAGTAACTCTATTATATTGTCTTTTTTCTAATATTAGGTGAAGATAAAGGAAATCATTTTTCTTGGGATGAAGTTGAAAATGAAGATTGAAGAAATAAACCATATTTGATGATGATTGAGTATGTACCATGTACCACTCATGCTTTTACGTTGTATCTCTATTGATTGTTCATTGGCTGATGAACACAGTATTTAATAATATAATGTATTTACTGTATTGACGTATATTAGAGTAGAAAATAGACGAGTGTCTATTATATTAAGAAGTCGTATAAAATATGATACATTTAAGGGAGCACAATTTTAACAAACCAAATGCATATCAAAGCAACTATATAAACATACTCACAAGACTAGAATCACGAAACAGGAGAGAGAATAAATAATACACCTATATAATAATGATGTACTGTATTCCGCAAAGTAATTTTATGTACTCAATTTTTCGCACTGATGACAACTTGTTTCAATTATGAATTATTATGTACTCATATATATAAAACAACAATCGCTTCGTAATAAAAAAAACTGTAGGCAGTGCCTTCAATTCGACTATAGAAGCAAAATTTTAAAAAAACAATAAAATGAAAATTTTGACTGAATGACGGTTCAAGCAAAGTTTTTTTATATGTAAGTATATACGCCATATCATAATTCATAATACTCTTTAATTAAACAGAAACGTTATTTTTGTTTTATATCCGAAATTTTATTACAATCCGAAAGCGTTTCTTTATTTTTTTTTGTTACTTAGTACACAAAAAATCTGTATAATTAATTAAACACTAAACCCAGTTTCAAACAACTGTTACTTAAATACATCTGTTCCCTATTTTGCTCTAGTTTCTGTTTGATCGTTCATACAATAAATACAATCATGTGATATCTTAAAAGTACCATTATTAGTAAACTATCCCAAATCTTTTTTGAGCTTTAAATCTTCTTTTAATTTGTGGAATACCATCTCTAGAGCTGCAATGGCATCCTCTGCACTGTCATGTCCCTTACTTTCATCTTGAATCAATTTTTTCAAATATTCAGCAGTGAGATCTAAAACATCAATAGTTTATTTAACAAGTGAATAAAAGTGATATTATTAGTAAAATATAAATTTATTACTTCTAAGGGCTCTTTTATAAGGTGGACCTTTTCTATGAGGAAATAAAATGGCAGTATCCACAACATACTTATGAATAAGCTTAAGAGCAGTCAGATCTGATTCTAAACTATGTCCTGTAATATTATAGAAAAGGAAATAAGTAAAACAATTGTGCTGATATTTTAATATTAATAATGTTTAGTACTAAGTACCTATTAGGATTGAATTTGGTTTTAAATGTGTCAACATTACAGCTTGAATATCTGTTATAGTCTCAGTTGCATCTTTCATTTGTTCTTCTGTGAGTCCACTCCATTTTGTATTATAGTCTTTAGATTAAAATTAATATAATAAATCAGAATAGATTATTAGAAAATAGAATTTATGAATAAATTGATTAAATTATATACCTAAAATTGGGTGACTCGGCTTAACAAGCTTGTCATATAAAATTTTAGATCCAACACTCACAAATGTTGCTCTAGCCAGCTCATTGCCATGCGTTGTATAAACCATTTCACAATCTACTGCAACAATGTCCCAATCATTATTACCCATTGTTTCAGCTGATCCTTTCTATTAAAGAAGTAAAAGAAAAAGGATGATTAGGTAAAAAATAGATTATTAATAATTTAGTTTTCAAAAAATAAAAGTGTTATACATCTTTAACAGCAGTCACAAATCCTCTAAAATCATAAGCAAAGCTCGGATGCTTTGAAACATGAGTGTCTGTAAAATTTGATAATTAGTAACAGAGATATTAAGTTAAATAAAAAGCTCAAACAATAAATATTTGATTGTCTTATATGTAATGTATTTACCTCCAACACAACATGCTTCAGAACTAGAATAATCAACATTATCACAACATGAATAACGAACCTCAAGTTGTCCACGGACTAAGAAAAAAGAAGATTGCTACATTATAAATGCAATATTTATTTAAAAAATTGAGAGACTGATGATTTAAACCTTTAGTTTGAAAGCGTCTTCCTTGATGATAAAAACATTTCTCTTTTAGTCTTGGAAAACCTTCATCATCTGTCCTGTATTTTTTTAAGCATCTTTCACAAGTTCGATAATTAGGATCATTTGATATATGAGAATTTGATTTTTGTTTGATTTTAGCTCGACCTGTGTAGAAAAATATTTTATCCATGAATATATAATAATACATTATTATGAAAATAAAATATATATTTAAAAATATTTTTGTACCAGGTTCTCTCGATTCATGAGGCAAAGGATAATTATTTTCATACAATTGATCTTCAGTAAGTAAATAACGACAAAGACTTTGATATAATTTTATTCCTTTTGGAAATTCAAATTCTCTAGTTTGAATACTCCAAGAAGTAAGAGCTCCCTTTGGACCAGCTAATATCTCACGATGAGATAAACCTTTTGTTACTTCAGCTAAGAATAAGAGAAAATAAGATAACTTTTAAAATCATATAAAAAATACAATTTATAATAAAGCACTTACCATTCTTTTTACTCGGATTATCTGATATAGATTCTTTTCTAATCCGAGCTATAGTATTTGATCCAGCACTCATATACACTTGCTTTGATTGACATCTTTCCATTAATTTACTTTCTTCTTCAGATGCTCTCATCCTAAAGAAACATATAAATAAATAAATATATTATAGAGAAATAATTAATCATGAAATAAATATACTGAATGCGCTAACCTAGCATCCTCTGCTTCAGGATATATTTTTAAACATGCTTGAAATATTTGTTGTAGTATTAGCTGTCTTGTAGCAATTGGAATTTTAGTATTTTTATGTGGTGTAATTAGTGGTGCAGTAGGCTTAGAAGAACTAGACTACAATAATAACAACAACAACAACAAAAAGTAATTATCATGTTCCTTTTATATAAGCATCATACCGTTGGTGGTGCTCGATGTGCAATTCTGCTCTCTCCTTTAGATACACTTCTGGCTAATGTACCACTAATGGCGTCTTTTTCTTTACTTGTTTTTGAAGTATCGACAGATTGCTGTTGTTGAGTGCTAATTTTTGGTTTAGCATAACTTTCTGGATTAGCTACCGGTAATATTTTAGATTTGACTACAGTATTATTGCTATGATGATGTGATGATAGTGATTTACTATTCCCTTGAGGTTGTGATTCATTATTATTACTTGATACTGTTTGATATCGTTGTAATAAAGTTTGTTGAAGATCCATACGGGATGCTCTTGGTTTGAATGTTGGTTGAAGAGGAACACGTTGTTGAACAGCTTGTTCTTGAGCTTTGACATGTGCTACTCTTTTGCGACTACTACTATTATTGTCGTCTTCTACTTCAATTACTTGTTCCAATTTTGTAACATCAGCTTCCTTTTTATCTTCCTTGGGTTTATAATTATTAAAGAACTGCAAACATTCTAAAGCTACTCTATCAGGATCTTCATCAGTATCTTGAGGAAGTGAAATTTCATTTGACGACAAACATTCTAACATGTCACCTTCAATTGAGTCCATCTCAAATGTCGGATGACTTTCAATGCTAATATTATTATTATTTTTTTGTTCATCCTTTTTCTTAATCAACTCAACGTTTTCTTCTTCCTTACTTTTACTACTACATACTTTGGTTTTGTTGTCATCATTATCATCCAGTGACTTTGATTTTAAATCTTGTTTAATACTGCCATTTTTTCTTGAGTGATTGCTTTGACTTATTTTACTATGTGTTTTACTAGATTTGCTGCTGCTGCTACTACTGCTACTAGATTCACTTTGATGATGATGACGTTTTTTCTCAACATTTTGATCATTACTAACTTTAGCTTTCTTCAATTCTACATGATCTAGTGAGTCAGTAGATACTCGTTTCTCTGCTACGTTGTTCTTGATGATTTTTTCAGTTTTTTCTTCATTTTTTAGTTCATTTGTAGAGCTAGTACCACACAGGTCATTTTTAAATGTTACTTTTATTCTTCTATTGTCAGCAGCTTCTATATCTGTACCACAAAAAGCAAAAAGAAAACCGAAAAAGCCAATATGTTCATTAATTGTTATTGAAGGACGGAAAATGTATTTATTTTGGGCTACTTTTTCAATACCTGATTTTGAATGACGGAAAAAACAATGGTTTCTTTCACATAAACCTACAGCATAATAAGGACAAGGAGTTGATCGGAAGCAACCGTAAGCAGGTAACATGATTTGATAATTAATGTTTTTCTTTAAATACTGCTGAATAGTAATAGAATTTAACTATTCAGTAAAATTTAAATTAACTATATCATTGTTGTAATTGATGAGCTCTTTTATTAGAACTCTCACATTCTTACATAAAATTAACAATTTTTGTTGGTATTTTTTTTGACTTGTTGACACTTACTGCTGTTTTTTTGTGAGTATTTTTGATTTTGTTTATTTGAAATTACCACACACTAAAATCCAATGATATTTGGAACTTTACACCATGCTTCCGATAAAAGTCTAATTTCGGTTGGGCGCTTTTCTACAGGGGGTTCAAACAACTGATGCAAACACTTTCACAAACTACTCTAATTAAAGTTGAACTAATTATATAGAGTCAAGTCTCCTGAGTACTCTAAAAGTGGTTTCCATCATGTCCGCTAAATTATGGTGGCGCTACGAACGAAAATATACCACTTACCACAAAATCTCTCAAACGGATAAAATAAAAACTTAAACTTGTAAAATGACTATTCTTGAGCCCGCAGGAATTATGAAATAAATTGCAATAAATCTTAAAACCGCTGTTGTCGCAAAATTGGACGACTTTGAATATGGTCATGACATTGCAACTAATAGGTCGTTTTATGTAATGAGGTGCTTACTAAAAGTAAATCAATGATTCAATAATTACTAATATTGATTTCACCCTACAAATATATATTAATATAAAGTAATGGTACAAAGTACATATATATAGAGCTTATGGATTACAACAAGATATCATAAAGAATCAATGTTACATTATTTCAGCA
>VCNE01007002.1:0-13537 GCA_009869805.1 Oncopodura yosiiana
GTTACAGTAAAAATAATCGGTTATGGTTACGGTTCGGTTAAGGCTTAATCGGTTCGGTTATGGTTCGGTTACAAGGGTATCGGTTAGTTAACCGGTTAACCGTTTTCCCAACACTAATTGAAGAGATGACTGGAAAAAGAGCTGACAAGAATTAGTTGTTCCATGACCAGATAACATTTCTCAGTTTCGTTTTTTGAAGAGAGAAATCATTTCTCTCTTGGTAAACTCTATAAGAGACATAAACGACAAACTCAGTAATTGTAATACACTCGTCAGGCTTTGGCTCAATTCTAAAATTTTCAAAACCTGAATCTGAATTTCAGTAAAACTTTACACTGGAAATCCTTTTTCATTTACTCTAAATGGCTTTCATTCATCATATCGCTTCAATAATTTTCTTTAAGACACCATAAAAGATTAATTTGGTAGCTCCATTAGAGTATAGTCTTTCCATTCTCTAACTACTTTATCATTATACAAAAAGCATAATAAGTGAACATTTATTTTAATCTTGAAGAAAATTGAAGATTTCGTTATAAACATAGACCAAAATAGAAAAAGCAGGCAGAAGGGAAAGATGTACAAAAAGGGAATATGATATTACATATTAGAAAGGTCACTCATCAAATTTACTAGATATATATTTTATCTCTTTTAAACAAAAGATTTTGAAACTCTTCTCTTAAAAGCTGCTGGAGCTGACGGGTTTTTGGCTTCCAACACAGTATTAGACAAAGAAGTAATATTTATGATTTTCTCTGATTCCCTTTCGTAATCTGTCCGTGGCGCTTTGATGAAAGTGTCATAACAACAAATTTTTCAACTTGGAAGTTAGACATGAGAGCAAATCATGCATTTTTCTTACCCCGTTCGTTACAAACAGGTACTACTTACTACTAGTTTCTATTCAAGACAGAAGAGAGAAAGGTGGAAAGAAAAAAGTGAAGATCGTTTCTTTTAATAGAAAAATTTTGATGGCAAGTAAGTTGAAGACAGTGAGAGGGAGAGAGAGAGAGAGAGTCCCTGTTGTGAGAAATTCTCATTCCAGTTTGAATTGAGAGGAAAAACTGATTTTTTCAGTTAAAAACTTTTTCATAAGAGTCTACTCTATGTAATAGTACATTTTATACACGTACGATAAGTAATCATAAAGGTAAAGTATAAATTTTTATATCTTTAAGTGAAGGTAGGAGCATTTATGTAATAGTATGGATATACAAAGTACAAGAAAAATACACTTGTTGTTTTTAGCAGGCTCAGAAAATATCCTTTGTATACGAAGGAAAGAAAATAGTCGTATAGAAAAAAATATTAAAAGAATATTATTACTTATAGTGCAAGAAAAAGTGCAGTTCCTTATAAAGGGTTTTTTCTACCATATCTCAGTATAGGCTAATATTTATTTTTTTATACTTTGCTTGCAAGGGATATTTTCTGAGCCTGGTTGTTGCTACCTTTAAATATTATAGTAAATAGGCAAATACATATGTAAGGATTTTGTTTCGACGATGATAGTCGTTTTCAGTCTGATTCTATGTTACTGCCTTTAACTCTCACTTTAGCATTGTATGAAGCGATGTACGTTGTTCCTTATTTAGAATAAGTTATTCTACATAAAAGTTTAAGGTTTTTAGAGAGAGATAAAGGAAGACAACATATCAAATCCAAATGGTAAAAGATGCTGCGAAGAGAAACAGGTTAGGTTTTTGATGGCACAGCAGGAAAGCAAAACCCTCCAGGTTTTCCACTTCAAAATATATTTAGATGATTCAAGCACCAAACCAAGAAAGAGTCAAATGCAATGCAATTATGCCTACTAGTATATGCGTAGAATTATTATAATTCTTCCACGCTCAAAATTTTGGTTTTCTGAAAGTTACAAGTCATAATTAATGCTCCTTGAAATAAAGTGTTTACTATAGAACAGCTACATAGTACAAAGTAGTTTGCAAAAAAACACAAACATGATTGGTTAACATTTGCAGAAGCTAGATGAAGAACATAATTTTAGGAACAATAATAATTATACATTGTTTTAACTAAACCATCACACCTACAAAATGTAAGGGAGGAGGGCTATATTATTTCAATTTGACATGTGACTCGTATGAAGAGAGACTCTCTTAGAGAGTCTATACTTTAGTACATAAGTACCGTACTTTTTCGAATAATAACCGATATATAGAATAGCATGTTGGGATGCACTAAGATAAAAAGACTCATTTATAAAAAGGAGTACATTATAAAACCCGGTTCGAGTAATACTGGAGGTCGAAGCCAATATTTGAATTAATACTTCTAAATATTATTCGAACAATCAAAACTTTCTAGCATACACATCTTTTTGAAAGAGGTCAAACGCACACTACACTCTGAGCAATGCTCTTTATCTATATAATTAGGTTAGGTTAGAAAAAAAATACTCATTAATAACACATAAAAAATTATGTATTATGTACATAAATGTATGACAAATATTTTCATTTCACAGCACTGTGAAATGGTACACTTGTACCATCTTATCTTATTGTAGCATATTATTTATGTCCATTTCTCTTGAGCACTTCTTTAATGTGATCAAAGTAAATTAATACTAGAGTATCCATGTAAATTCATACCTGTCTCATTTTAATGTTTTGATTCTCCTCCCACTTACTCTTCACTTGTATGCACTTTCATGTCATATGGGCAGATGTAACATGACTATTGATTACAATGATGTAATTTATTTATCTATAAGTAATTCTAACTGATGAAGGTGCAAAACTCTCTCTCGTGTAAAAAAGGACGACGCAAACAACTAAATCTTTTTGACTTTCCTGTCGAGTTTAGATGTGTGTGTGAAAGAGAGAGAGAGAGAAAGAAAACGATTACATAACTAAAAAGCTTTCCAACAGAAAGCCAAGTATATATTTCATATTTCGTGGCTTTATATAAGTTACGGTAATTTCTTTCCATTAACTCATTAACTAACTTGTGATTTTGACTTCAACTTAAAACTCAATGAAGAGAGGAGATACACACAGAGAGAGAGAGGAAGACTCTCCCATGAAAAGGCTGAAAGAAAAGGACTCATAAAGAACCAACTTTTTTTCTTAACGTTTATGGACCTTGTCAGAAATTCTACCTATCATCTGGTATAGTTATGAGACTTGTAGTAATGTATTTACCTCTATTCTCATATCATATCGTTGAAGTTTAGTGGACTCGATGAGAATGCGTATCTTTTTTGATAAATTATACATGTGTTGTTGTTAATGCAGTACAATGAAAAGTTTAATATTTGATGTTGAAATTATTTTCATGTCAGTGTGACGAGTACTGCAGTTAAGAGTCTTCTTGACTTCTAGACGATTTTTAGCAAAGTAAACAAGCAAACTTTTATTGAATCCGTAAGAATAAAAAAGATACAGTGTCGAGTAGCGTTTCATTGCATTTACTCTATTTGTTATGAATTGAATCTATTACTCGTAGGTCAGTTAGAATTTTTTATATCCAAATGCTTTCACTACTAACTACAAATAGACAGTCTTTTTTATTGAAAAGAAGTGTTCAGAAACAATAACAACGTCGTAGTAAATAGATGTATTATCTAAAACATGATCACATCAGCAATGCTAAATATGTAAAATGTTGAGCACCTCTATATAAATGAGAAGCTTCACACCTCATTTATTAGAAGCACTAGTAAGAAAAACATTGCTTCAAGATACCTATTCTATTCATTGTCTGTTCAAATTGTAAGAACCGTTTTTCTTCTTAAGATACGCTAACGATCTAAGAACTGACTGAATTGATCTCATCGTGTCTTTTTTATCTACTATAGTAACTCTTGAGCCTCTAAAAAGGAAGGATTGATCAGCCTGTTACACAACTCAAAAATTAGAAATCTCCCTTCGGACAATAATTAGAATTTTAAAAGAAAACGGTTTGTAATGCTCAACTCAACGCTTATATGATAAGTTGTAGTAAATACTTTTGCTCACATACAATTCATAATAATATACAATGCCACTTGTTACTTAGTGTCTGCTATATGACTATGTAATCAAAAATTAAAGAGAAGAAGAAAGTGTGCTACGAATTGTTCAATTGAGTAAGACTTGTGTGTACTGCTTGCACATATGTAATAAGTGAGTAGAGGTTAAAGAAGATAGAAATATATATAAGTACATCATGTAATGTAATGCAATTGTATCTACAGAGTTGCTCATAAGAAGGTGGAAGAAAGGGTTGTGATAACTGCTGGATAATAGCAGAACCCAAGTAATGACTATTACTTGGGTAATCATTACTGCTTATTATTACTGCTATCACAATAAACTTGCTACTGATGTAGCCAAAGTCATGAGTGAGAGCACATTCAGCTAAACGTAATGTAAATGAAAGGTGTGTGGTTATAGTTTTTCTTTTGGTTAGTGTATAATAGCATACAACAGGTGTGAAAGAGAGAGGTGAAAATACTTGAAAATGAAAATGAACCCATCTTTTGCCTTTTCTCACTTAGTTCAAATATTATGTATTTAATACGCATATGTATATGTATTGTATTTATTTAAATACAATCACTTGTAAATAGGAAATAGGTGTATATAGTTTTGCAGTAAAAGTTTTACTAATTGTCAGCAGTTGATGTTGAAGCTCACGGCAATTGCATGTGAAAATATGAAAAAGAAAATCTATTATTTTTCGACGAGTGTAATTGCAAAATGAAACCAGACAACTAAAAAGGAAACTCTAATCAAGATTCTAAATCTTTAGGATAAACTTAACTTGTGCTATGAGAACTAATTTTTATAATCCACTATAAAAGTTTAGAAATTCGGAATATTCTCTGACCCTTACGAACAGATACTATAGTTGTAATGATAGAGATTATGACAGCAATTGACTTATGTCATACTAGTAGCCTATGTTCTTACAGAATATAAATAAGCCAGTCCCTAATTATTATTGAGTGAGTTGAGCTTATTTTCCAAAAGTTAATGTGGACACAATACAAATACTGGGTTATAAGATATTAATGAGAATGTGCATTATAGAAGAGTCTCACTAGTGACTGAGCATACAGAATATTTAAATTTTGTCGCTAGTTTTCCATGTCTTATTTTCTGACTGACATAATTTGCTAGAGATCTTCGTCATGGGTTGAGGTAATGTCAATCTAAAATAAAGAAGCGCTTTGATCTTGCTTGCAAAGTTTTTACCTAACCTTACAAATTTCTTTATTGGTACTAACTAAATGTAGAATGTGTGTGGACAATAAAAAAGAGCAGAGAAAGTGAAAATATCAACTAATTAGAATATTCCAAAATAAACTGTTCTGTGATGATGTCATTTCCATTGCTTTATCTTTCCATCCGGTCTGCTGAGTTCCTATAGTAAATTTTCTATTAACTTTTCATCAGGCTAAAATTGAGGTTTTCAACTCGAGAAGATACTAACAACAAGAAAAACAGTGTATAAATAATTTTACATATGTCGTTTGCCCTCCAACCTGACTATTACATTGCAATCACACATATACAATGCAATATTGCAAAACGTGAATTCTACATACATAGTTTGTGTACGTTTGCTGTATAGGATGTGTACATTTGTATTTCTCTTGCTCGTAGTTGAGTTGATTGGTCAAAGTGATATTATGAAACATAACATTATAGCAAGAAAGGGACGTACTTACTAAAATGATATCTTGTATATAGCAACATGGTAGAGTTAGAGATTGAGGAGACAGAGAAATAGTAAGAAAAACAGATAGAGAAAAGGCTAAGGTGGTCACATGCAGTTCACATATGAAATAAACCAAGCCTTTCCTCTCATTATTATTATTACTACTACGCTTTTTATGTGAACGGAACACAACCGAGAGAGTATCTTAACAACAAGTTGCCAAAGTACTCAACAAGTAACTAAACAATATAGAATGTAAGCAATATATGTAGTATGTCTAGTAAGCTATAACCAACATGATTCTCTTCTGAGCCTATATGTACTTCCACCTAATAGAGTGTCTACTGCTGGACTGGAGCAACTTGAACAACTTAAACGTTGGAGTAGTAGCCTAAGTAGATAATCTGAGGAGAAAGAAACAAACTGTATAGCTAGGGAAGAAAGAATATAAACATTACAAGGGAATCTTGTCAAATCACAGCACAGATCTACCCGTCCACATTTTTACATTAATATAGAAACATTAAAGACAAGCAAAAATCTTAAGGTATTTTGCATAAGCTTTTTCAGACTCAAATTTGTTAGTTAATTAAACTTTAATTTTTTTCTCTGGAATAGCGGATAGTAACTGTCAAGCTATACTCAGCAATATCTAAAAAGATATGATCAAAATTCTAAAGTACCCATTCCATATTCAAAGAGTAATCACATAATGTAAAAAAAACTAAAAAATATTAGATGTTTCAGTAAAATAGACAAGAAATACTTTTATATTAATTTCATTTGTGAGTTGACAAGCTTTCCTTGCTGCTAGTGTGCACATGTGTCTTGCATATAGCTTATGTGGCACAATGCAAAGCATTATTATATAAGATTCTTCTCTAGCTGCGGGTGGAGAGAATCTTAAGCATATATAAAACCAACCATCAAGTTGTTACCATCCAGAGATGTAATAAGTAGTGTGCCTTGCCTTAAGAATGCATGGAGAAATATGTATGTAAGTAAGGTGAGGCACAGGTAAAAAGATTAAAGCTTTTGTAACCCTGCAAAGCAAGAAAGAATATATATGTATATGTATGTATGCTACACCACCCTTCTCTCTCATCTTATGTTCATATAACTATATAGCTATCTATCTTCCCTTTACCTGTTCTCTGTACCTGTCTTGTACAAGATTGTTATGTAGTAGTAGTTGTATTGTATTTATATGGATATGGATTGTATTGAACATCTCTCATAGTAGACTCTTTTCTCTGTTTTTTAAACTCTCAATGCATTTTCAGTGAAACATAATATAATGTAATGCAATGGAAGAGAGATGTGTTAGCTGGCTTTTATTCTCTTTTCTTCTATTATTTCTACTTGGTTCTCACTCTCTCAGTCAGTGAGAAGCTCAGCTGCAAACTCCACGATTAAAACAATCTCTCTCTCTCTATCTTTCTCTCAAGCAAAGAGTTTTGTTAGCACAATCAAATGTAAAGTGTGAATAGAGTGTACTGTGCGTTCATAGTATTATTGATAATGTCAATTAACACTATATTAATTTTGAGACCCAATCTTGTGTTCGCATAGAGTGCTTGAGAGTGCAATGGAAATTCGGTATGAAGTGTAAGATAATCATGAATGAGTACATACAGAGATTATTGGTAGTAAGTAATTCAGAGTACACAGTTTGATTTTGTTTGTTCTGACTAAAGTGAACAAGAATCCCAGAACGAACATTGAAGCAAGTTAATTATAAATTGTTAGTTTTAAAATTCAACACATATTACATTATCATAACATCCAAGAGTGATGTTGATTTTTTAAGCTTACAACATAGTTTTGTTAGTGGTGACATTGTCAATTGACCATATCAAGTGTCTCGATTGCTAAGACAGACTTGTCATACTGAGCATAAATGACCAAAGTTTATTAGTACTACAAGTTATAGTTTTTTCTCAGGAAGATGAAGCGGAGTCAAGTCTAATGAATCTTGTTTTTCCAATGGGAATATTCTTTTCTTCCATCACAGTGAATTTGGAAGAAAAAAAATTCATCAAAACATCAAGTCATAAGAATTTTATTACATGAGCTTCGTTGGGAGAGTTGTTTACTCAAAAGCGCCAAAAACTTTATTGCCACTCATAAATGGTTACAACAACAATCTTTTTTTCAGGTGAGAATTATATTCAAACTTAACAATATACTTACACATGTCTATAAGTAATAATATGATCAACACTACGCTAGTTAGTAACTTTTATGTCTGCTCATTTACTCTTGCAAAAAATGTACAATAAAAAATGAATGATACTTTTCGAATGTGCTTTTGCACCTTAGAGTTCAAAATTCTTCCATCTTATTTGTCAATGATATCATATCTGTTGAATGATACACAAATATATTCAGCTAATTCTCTAACTCATGAATAAGTTTATCAATATCTAACTAATGAAGCAGTTTCTATAAGTATTTAATTCTAGATCACATTTAAGCCATTTAGCCTGTCAATGTTGTGCAATTTCTTTACCACGTAGAACAAGATCCCAATTTTGTGTTTATTTATAAATATTACTTAGAGTTACACCGCTGAGAAAGATATCTTATAAACAGAGGGTTGTTTTTCATTTGATAACAATACACGGACATGCTAATGTCTATATAATATGCAATTCAGTGAACTCGATAATGTATGTTGTTAGGTGAATACCTGAGCAATGCTCAGTGAGCATTGAACACTAAAGCTGAAGTCATTTTAATCTATTTTGCATATTATATACACATAGTTAATACTCTTAATACATACATTATACATTCATATAACGTATTAATGTCAGCTTGTTGTAATTTTGATACATGCTTAATACAGAAGGTAGTTTTGTCTCTAAAGAGCTTTTTTGAAGAAATTCGCAGTAACTAAAAGATAAGATTTTCAGTAAATATATATTTGAGACACTGTTTGACTATGTATTAGGTTTATAGAAAGATTATTTTACGTAATTTAGTACTTTTTTCGACACTAAACTTCTAATTGTATTTATAGTATACTATCCTGTTGTGTATGAGACAGAAATATGCAAGTGACGAATAACTGGCTCCTTGACATTTTGTAAGAGAAGAGACAATAAAAATGCTGTATAAGTTAGAAAGGAGGGTAAAACTATTATCAGGATGCAGAAATTAATCCATTTAAAGGCTTTGTACTTAATCCTATATAATGCAGCCTTAATATGTACAGTTGTGAATAAAGATTACATATCTAATTTACATGTATAGATTCAAGATTGTCAAGAGGCTATGTGTTAGACTATGCAAAAATCGCATTTGGTGAACTTTTGCGATGAATATTTGCAGTATTTATAGTACTTTGACCTATTACCTAAAAACGGCTCTTGTGATAAGGAACAATATGAAGCAGTTATAATAATAATTAGGGCTTAGTACACAATTGCTACTTCCAAGTCAGAAGTCAGGATCTTCTGAAAGATTTTTGCAAGTCGTTTTCTTGTATGTATCTAGATTCTAAAATCTTATTAATCTTTACACCTACTTACATTGTACTAGTATACAGTATACACATTTATTTTTTCATATTCTTTCCTACACTTGACTATATGAATGTGATACACAAAGAGTTAGGTAATAATATTCCAAACCAACTTTCGTATCTATATATGTCCTTTTCAAAGTACAAAAAAGATCAAGCTGTAATATAATATTCTTGAGTAGTATTACTATTACGTGGCCATGGCATTCAGTGGTTCATGAGCTCTCTGTTGTTCTTTTTCTATAGATCTTACATATATAGTATGAGGATATATGTATAGTCAAACTTAACCCAAGCTGAGAGCCGACTTAGTGTTGTAGAAATTGGAAAAAAGCGATAACCTCGAGCTCAACTCGGGACCGGAAAATTAGGCAATAAATTAAGACCCAGGCTTCACAGAGTTTTTAGCCTGTTCACTGCAACAGGTTTACGTAAATATTCGACTACTACTGAGAAAGGTGGAAGAAAACCGAGAAGAAGAAGAAGAAGACTATGTCTTCTCAATAAAGAATAAGATGAAACTAAAGTCAGACTCTAGTTACTCATTCTTTCGGCTCTCTACGTTACGTAATACAAGAACCACATGAAGCACATTATTGTAATAATGTATTTTCTTCCTCTATTCTCTTCTCCATGAACAAGGACCCTAACTTCTTTGTTTCCATAATTCTGTCCGGATTAATGGCAACAAGATTTTATTAAATGTTCAAAAAGTTACAATCTTCCTTATACAGTAAAAACGTTAACAATGTAAAGAAAATAGTAAAGAATTGGAAAACCCAGATTACATGTTTATTTGATGACTCCAAATCTCACGATCCAGTGTCTCTCCAGCTCTGAAATTTTTAACAGAGATATAAGAGATAATTTCAATAAATTTATCACACTACGTTTTTGAATGGTATATCTGGAGCCAAGATATTTCATCAGTTGCAAACGTCAAAGTTATATCTCAGTCTCAGAAATGAAATTGGAAAACATATTATGACAAACTTCTCATGTTTCTATATTTTTTTATAGTTGACCACAATTTCATAACTCTAGCACCAGTCGTTTCAAAAGAGTTTAGGTTAGCACACCGTTATTTCATATTTTTGCTAGTACATATAAGATATATATACATATGTAGATATAATAACTAATTTCACAACTATTTTCCAGTTGTGTAAAAATATATTATATGTAACTCTGATGAAACCTCTTAACAATAACATTGGTTTTGGTGAGCATGTTGACGTGAATGTGATGCACTCTCATTTATAGATTGTTGTAATATTAGAATCCGCAGTCAGAGTCCTGCAGTGAGAGAGAGAGAGAAGAGCGCCGACAGGTTCTTAATTGGAATCCGCCTTACCCGCTAGCGACAACAATTTCTATAAGAGTCAAGTCAAGTATAAGAAGTAAAGCTACCTTTAGCATTTTCTAACTTTTGGTTTTCTCATCTCTGATATACATTTTCAGTGAAGTTTTATCGTTTCGAACAATAGCTTAATAAATAGGCTTATTAATATACCTTTTATTGTATAGCTGAGATTTAATTTTCCCAACCAGTACAAAATATCTTAAACTAGCATTGCACACATATGCACGCACATGTCAATTGAATATTACCTGCATATTATTATTATTATTATTACATTATTATATACCCATGCAATTATAGATAACCACTTTTACTCTGTATATGTGAAAACTTGTTCAAAGGCGTTTTGGTTTTTATACCTTCATAGTCACAACGTGTTCAACTGACATTCTAATTCTTTCGCAAATTGATATCAAGTATTTGTAGAATTAAAATTAAGAGACGAAACAAGATTTCAGATGAGTTTCGATTGAGTCAGAATATATTAAATTCATATTCTCTGAGTATGAAATAAATATAATGTGACAGAGCACAGCTGAAATACATAGTTATATGTGGTGAGTGGTTTTATGCATATTTCATAGTTGTCAAATGATAAATACTTTTGATTTTTTTTTGAATAAAGAACTGTACACAGGACAGAGCCTAGATTAGTGGTATCTACATATACAGATATGATCAAATGATCAGTTGTCATCATGAATCACTTATCTGACTATCTGACTAGTTGCTAAAATACTTGGGTGAACTCTAAAGATTTCTTTCATTTCATCACCATCATCACGTATCACATCACATATAAAATATGTACATCAACTCTATCAAAAAAGGTCATTTGACTCTTCTCTTTAGCATCAAAGTTGTCAATGGATTCTAGTCCATATGTCGCTTTATATTAGTTAAACATGAGGAGTAACAAAAAATTACAAGTACTCGTGAACTCGAGTTACAACGAACAATCAAATAGTATGTACTCAGACTAGAAAAAATTCAATTGCTCATCACTTCTAATTATGATTATGTCTAATCAATATAGACAATAGAATGCATATTTATTTGCTCGACAAATAAAGCGCTTGTTTGGTACTCTAAGAGCCATTTATTCAGCTTTTATTTACTTATTATAGTAATCAATAAAACTCTACATTGTATACATATGTATCATACTCACTTGGAATATGTAAAGATGTTTAGAAACTTGTTAGTTATCATGCTATGATAGTCTAAACTTCAAGTACCTTTTGTAGTTACATATTTACAACCCGTCTTTAACTGANATGTTTAGAAACTTGTTAGTTATCATGCTATGATAGTCTAAACTTCAAGTACCTTTTGTAGTTACATATTTACAACCCGTCTTTAACTGATACTCTAAGTACCGGGCAACGTCTTGAGTATTTTTGTAGTACTTACAGTAATGAGCCTAAATTCGATGTTCTCCACATTCCGCAACTTCAACTTTAATTTATAATCGTTAGCCGAATATGGCGAATTCATATTCGAATTAACCTTTTACTACTACTACATTGGATGTTTTAGTAAAAAATTAAAAGTTGCTTAACATATCTGTGGTGCAAAACTAGAACATCAGCTTCGCTATTTTAGTCCTCCAATTTCAATTTTCTGTGAATATTTGCTATTTTATCTTATAGCTAATTACACAATAACTCCAGTCAAGCTTGCGAGTTAGGTTAGGCCTTCCATGCACATTACTAGTTGTAAACTATATATTTATACTAGTTTTTGATGTGTGCACTTTAATGAGTTGAGAGAGTCCTTCTTACATAGTTTAGTTGTCGGACACTCGTACTGCCAAGAGGTTTACTTAGATCCACAGTCAGTTTTTTCTCTTCTTTCGTTCTTTTCTCATTTGGTTGACAAAGCGATTAAACAAGTTTTCCTTCTTTCTTGTCAGGGTCTGTGGCTCTTCTTCTTCTTCACTATCTCTATATAAGACATGCACATACACACAATTTCTTTGATACCAAGTGTATAGATAAGTAGTATATGAGACATAATACAATACAAGATTCCAGCCTACGTACGTGTTTCTCTTAGCTACATACATGTGTACGTAAGAAGTACTTGTACTCTTCGTCAGGTAGCAACAAACTAAAAAACAAAACATAACCAAGCTCACTATTATCATATAGTACTTTATCATAAATGGTATAATAGTGGAAGTCAAAGCTACAAAACCATGATGGGAGTAAAGATGATGAGAAAAATTGTTTACGAACTGCAGAAGAAAAATACGATAATGGCAAAAGATTGAGTCATGTGAGAGTAATGAAATAAACTAGTGTAGCAGAAAGACAGTCAGAAAAATTATTTCTACTGGATGTTGCATGTAGTTAAATTAGCAAAATTCATTTGCATTGCAATAATAGATTTCAACTTTCGTAGTAAAAGAGAAAAAGGCCATAGCATTATGGTATACAACTATATGCTATAGTACTAATACGTCTATGAAGATAAAATATATGTATCCTGGATGACATATAATTAGCCTAGCGAGTACCGTATTTTTTCTAATAACTCTGCAGAATAGTATTCAAAACTTTTACTTTCAGACCCGGGTACTATTAGAGGCCCGGATGTATATGAAGCTAATTATAACGAATTTAGATAGGAATGTTTTTATTTTACTTATCTTCTCAAAAACATCGATTAAATTAGTATGAATCAGCAATTCAGACTAATGATTCCTTCTGATTTTCAAATAGTGGCTCTACTATTAAAGTTGCTTATTTTAATATAACATTAACTAAGAGTATATATTGCAGTTTTTTTTAAACAAAAACTCTGCTATTGCAATATAGTTGACATTTTTCGATTTATGCATATGTATCTTGCAGCTTTATTACATTGAAACTCATGAAAGTAATCTTTAAATGAGTTAGTGTAAACCTAATAAGTATTTTAAAAAGAAATATTTTGTAGTTTGGTGTAAAAGGAGGAAAGCTCGTTTG